>ML101095.1:0-64922 GCA_003697995.1 Taxidea taxus jeffersonii
GAGGACATGAACAGACATTTCTGCAAAGAAGACATCCAGATGGCCAACAGACACATGAAAAAGTGCTCCACATCACTGGGCATCAGGGAAATACAAATCAAAACCACAATGAGATACCACCTCACACCAGTCAGAATGGCTAAAATGAACAAGTCAGGAAATGACAGATGCTGGCAAGGATGTGGAGAAAGGGGAACTCTCCTACACTGTTGGTGGGAATGAAAGTTGGTGCAACCACTCTGGAAAACAGCATGGAGGTTCCTCAAAAAATTGAAAATAGAGCTACCTTATGACCCAGCAATTGCACTACTGGGTATCTATCCTAAAGATACGAACGTAGTGATCCGAAGGGGCACGTGTACCCGGATGTCTATAGCAGCAATGTCCACAATAGCCAAGTTATGGGAAGAACCTAGATGTCCATCAACAGATGAATGGATAAAGAAGAAGTGGTATACATATACAATGGAATACTATGCAGCCATCAAAAGAAATGAAATCTTACCATTTGCGACGACATGGATGGAACCAGAGGGTATTATGCTTAGCAAAATAAGTCAATCAGAGAAGGACAACTATCATATGATCTCCCTGATATGAGGAAGTGGAGATGCAATGGGTGTGGGGTTAAGGGTGTAGGAAAAGAATAAATGAAACAAGATGGGATTGGGAGGAAGACAAACCAAAAGAGACTCTTAATGTCATAAAAGAAACTGAGGGGGGGTGTTGGGAGAGGGTGGTGGGGTTACATTATATGTTTAAATTAAAAATAAATAAATTTAATTAAATACAAAATATTGGTGGTTTAAGACAAACAGAGTTTATTTTTTGTGTGTTGATAGCATTGAGAGGATGTTTATTTATTTTCCTCCCTTCTTTACTTAGGGAAAGGGAAGATGAAGGTCCATCTGACCTGTGTTTCCACAGTCACCCTAGCAGGGGAAAGAGAACTTAGGAGTTCATGACACTGGGAATTAAAAGTTACAGTTTGGAAATAGTGTGACATTTCCCTCTCTGACCTCAATAGCTAGTATTAAAAACATACAAACTTAAGGAATTCATCAGGCTCAGTCTCCCATGTATCTAGAAAGAATGGAAAACTGGTTATCAGTGAGCAGCACAAAAGACTCCCACATAGTATAAGAGGAATGTCAAACTTACCAGATCAAAAAACTGATCTCCAGCCTGTTCTTGACACCTCCTGCTAACCGTGCTGCTGTCTCAACATAATGTATTGTCGACCATATTTTATATTGAAGTAAAGCACATGAAAATAATAAAAACTGAAATGTTTAAAATTTTCTATGTATTAATTACATTATTTCTTATAAAACTTCTTGCTTTGTATGACAACAAAAAGTCAATAGTAATCTTAACTGAGATGTGATATAAACTCAAGTATAATGAAGAAAGGCATATAGGAGATTTTTTTTCATAATGGTACAGATATGTATCATTTCCCTCACCAGGTAATTGGTTAATAGCAGATATGGGACTTATCCAGTATTTCAAATTCGAAATCAGTGTTTTTTCTCTTTATATGCAATTATTTTAATCCTTTGTCCTAGACATTTCACCAAATAAGCAATTATTTGCAATTCAACAAAAAAGCCCTCTTTTAGCTTGTAATACATTATTTCTTAAGTTTAATCCTGTTATATATCTATTAGAATACTTTTGATCTCTCTGGTATCTTTTATTTTTCTTATTCAATAATTTTAATAGGACACTTGTATTTTATTTTTTATTTTTAAAAATTTATTAGAGAGGACACATGAGAGAGAGGGAGAGGAGGGGGAGGGGTGGAAGGGGAAGGAGAAGCAGACTCCCTGCTAAGCAGGGAGCCTGAGGTGGACCTCAATCCCAGGACACTAGGATCATGACCTGAGCCAAAGACAAACACTGAACCGACTGAGCCACCCAGGCACCCTAGGACACTTGTATTTTAGTTAATTAACTTGATTAGACTTTAAAATGTTTCCTGATCTTGGGATACGAGGAGTCAATCAGAGCTCCTCCTATCAAGAACCTCACAAGTAGAACTGAAGCCAGGAAATAACAAAGAAAGAAGAAAGAGAAGGGATTTCAGGTACAGAAAATTGAAGTATAATAGCATGACAGTCTGAGACTACATGATTGGAGGACCAATATTGACAGTAATCTGCATTTCAGTAAAATTAGAATGTGGGGTGTGTTTGCTTTATCATGGAGATGGGTCACACAGTACGATGAGGGGACTGGTGAGAGAAAGAATAGAAAAAAGTGAGCAGTGGCCAGACTATGAACAATCTTTGGGCCACAAGGAATGTGTAGAAGAATGAAACTTGACCATTCTCTTACACCATACACAAAGATAAACTCAAAATGGATAAAAGAGCTCAACATGAAGCAGGAATCTATCAAAATCTTAAAGGACAAGGTAGGCAGTAACCTTTTTGTCATCAGCCACAACAACTTCTTTCAAAACATGTCTCTAAAAGGAAACGGAAACAAAAGCAAAAATAACCTTGTGGGACTTCATCAAGATCAAAAACTTCTGCAAAGCAAAGGAAACAGTCAACAAAACAAAGAGGCAACCCATGGAATGGGAGAAGTTACTCGTAAATGACACTACAGACAAATGGCTGATATCCAAGATCTATAAAGAACTCCTCAAACTCAATACACACAAAACAGATAATCACATTAAAAAATGGAAGAAGAGGGACGCCTGGGTGGCTCAGTTGGTTAAGCGGCTGCCTTTGGCTCAGGTCATGATCCCAGCGTCCTGGGATCAAGTCCCGCATGGGGCTCCTTGCTCAGCGGGGAGCCTGCTTCTCCCTCTGCCTCTGCCTGCCTCTCTGTCTGCCTGTGCTCACTCTCTCTGACAAATAAATAAATAAAATCTTTAAAAAAAAATGGGAGAGGACATGAACAGACACTCCTCCAAAGAAGACATACAAATGGCTAACAGACACATGAAAAAAATGTTCATCATCATTAGCAATCAGGGAAATTCAAATCAAAATCACATGAGATATACCTTACACCAGTTAGAATGATCAAAATTAATAAAACTATAACCCTCTTAAAAGAAAATAAAGAGAGATAGTTTTATGACCTTAGATTTTTTTTTGGCTTATAAAAATTTATTATTGATATGTTTTCACCATCAAAACTTATAATTATCTTTCCTTCTTGTCTTTGTATAAGACCGAAAGAAAAACACCGGCTATTTTGAGTAACCAGTAGCATGAGCTTTGCAACCAAATCCAGCAACCAGAATTCCTTTTCCTCAATAAAATTCAACTATAGAGTAGTCTAGAAAGAAATTAAGGAAGACACAAAGAAATGGAAGAACAGTCCATGCTCATGGATTGAAAGAACAAATATTGTGAAAGTGTCGGTGATACATAGGGCAATCTACAGATTTAATGCAATCCTTATCAAAATACCATAAACTTTTTTCAAAGCAATGGAACAAATAATCCTAAAATTTATATGGAACCAGAAGAGACCCTGAATAGATAGAGGAATGTTGAAAAGAAAACCAAAGTTGGCAGCATCACAATTCCAGACTTCAAGCTCTGTTACAAAGCTGTCATTATCAAGACAGTATGGTCACAAAGAACAGACACATAGTTCAATGGAACAGAATAGATAGCCCATAAATGGATCTTCAACTCTATGGGCAACTAATGTCAGATGAAGTAGGAAAGATTGTCCAGTGGAAAAAAGACAGTTTCTTCAAGAAATGGTATTGGGAAAATTGGAAAGCTACATGCAGAAGAATGAAACTGGACTATTTCCTTACAACACACATGAAAATAGACTCAAAATGGATGAAAGACCTCGATGTGAGACAGGAATCCATCAAAATCCTTGAGGAGGGCACAGGGAGGAGGGCACAGGCAGCACCTCTTCGACCTCAGCCATGAAAACTTCTTCCTAGAAACATTGCTAAAGGCAAGGGAAGCAAGGGCAAAAATGAACTACTGGGATTCATCAAGATCAAAATCTTGCAAAGCAAAGGGAACAGTAAACAAAACTAAAAGACAAGTGACAGAATGGGAGAAGATATTTGCAAATGACATATCAGATAAAAGGCTAGTATCCAAAATCTATAAAGAACTTATCAAACTCAACACCTGAAGAATAAAGAATCCAATAAAGAAATAGGCAGAAGACATGAACAGACATTTCTGCAAAGAGGACATACAAATGGCTAACAGACATATGAAAAAGTGCTCCACATCACTTATCATCAGGAAAATACAAATCAAAACCACAGTGAGATACCACTTCACAGCAGTCCGAATGGCTAAAATGAACCAGTCAGAAAATAATAGGATTTGGGGAGGATGTGGAGGAAGGGGAACCCTCTGACACTGTTGGTGAGAATGCAAGTTGGTACAGGCAGGCTGGAAAACAGTAGGGAGGCTCCTCAAAAAGTTGAAAATAGAGCTATCCTATGACCCAGGAATTGCACTACTTGGGTATTTACCCTAAAGATACAAATGTAGTGATCTGAAGGGGCACATGCACCTGAGTGTTTATAGCAGTGATGTCCACAATAGCCAAACTATGGAAAGAGCCTAGATGTCCGCCAACAGATGAATGGATAAGGAAAAGGTGGTATAAATGTATAATGGAATATTATGCAGCCACCAAAAAACCCTCACCATTTGCAATGATGTGGATGGAGCTAAAGGATATTATGCTAAGCGAAATAAGTCAATCAAAGAAACAAAATTATCATATGATTTCACTGATATGAGGAATTTGAGAAACAAGAAAGAGGATCATAGAAGAAGGGAGGGATAAATGAAACAAGATGAATCCAGAGAGAGAGACAAACCATTTCCTGAGACTCTTAATCTCAGGAAACAGACTGAGGGTTGCTGAGAAGAAGGTGAGAGGGATGGGTAGCTGGATAAAGGACATTGGGGAGGGCATGTACTATGGGGAGTTCTGTGAATTGTGTAAGACTGATGAGTCACAGACCTGTACCCCTGAAACAAATAATACATTATATTAATAAAAATATTTTCAACTATCATTGTGTACAAAGGCTGTGATTTTATATTATTATTATTATTATTACTTGCCATTCTTGATCAGCTGGACCCTTACAATACTTTCTGACGGAAAAATTAGCTGTTTGTCTTCAACCCTATTTTTTTCCAGCACAATTCCCTTGTATGGGACGTGTCTCCATAAGGGTTGGCCTTCAGGGCTGTGCCCAAATGGACTTTCTTGTACTGTTTAATGTGCCACCTCTGGTCTCATCAGTGGCTATGGAGCTTTCTGGAAGTACAAAGACCATGACACTTGCCTATCCTGCCAGTGCCACGGGCCTGAGCAAAAGAGAGAAGCTGTACAGGAAGGCTGCACTCTTGGATTTGTTAATGATTTCTTGGATATGATGCCAAAAGTACAGGCAACACAAGAACAAAAATAGATAAATTGGAATCAAAATTAAAATGTTTGTGTATCAGAGGATGCTGTCAAGAGATTCCATTTCTCCCAATGGAATGGGGGAAAATATTTGCAAATAATATATCTGATAAGGAATTAATATCCAGAATATATAAAGAACTACAACTCAGCATTAAGAAAATGATCAATCTGGGGCGCCTGGGTGGCTCAGTGGGTTAAAGCCTCTGCCTTCAGCTCGGGTCATGATCTCAGGGTCCTGGGATCGAGCCCCACATCAGGCTCTCTGCTCGGCAGGGAGCCTGCTTTCCTCTCTCTCTCTGCCTGCTTTCTGCCTACTTGTCATCTTTGTCTGTCAAATAAATAAATAAAATCTTAAAAAAAATAAATAAATAAAACGATCAATCTGATTCAGAAATGAGCAAAGGTTTTAAATAAATATTTCTCCAATGAAGGTATATGAATAGGCAATAAGCACATGAAAAGATGCTTAACATCACTCATCATAAGGGAAATACAGTTTAAACCAAAAGGAAATACCACCTCATACCCATTAAGGTGACTTATTTAAAAACAAAAAAGTGTTGGTGAGCATGTGAAGAAATTGAGACATTGTACACTGCTAGTGGGAATGAAACATGGCAAAAAATGTGGAAAACAAGATGGCACATCCTCAAAAGGTTAACTGTAGAATTCTGATATGATCCAGCAATTCCATTTCTGGGTGTATACACAAAATAATTGAAAGCAAGGACTTGAACAGATATTTGCACATCTAAGTTCATAGCAGCATCATTTACAATAGCCAAAAATGTGGAGCAAACCAAGTGTGCATCAATAAACAAATGGATAAACACAACCTGATACATATTTGCTACAGAATATTGTTCAGCTTTAAATGGGAAGGAAAAGCTGAAACTTACTGCAATGTGTCGAAATCTTGAAGACATTATGCTAAGTGAAATAAGCCAATAACAAAAAGACAAATACTGTATGATTACAATTATATGAAGTTTTTAAAGTAGTCAAATTTATAGAAACAGAAATTTCAGTAGGGGCTATGGAGAGGGATAATGGGGAATTACTGTTTATTGGATGCAGAGTTTCAATTTGAAAAGATGAAAAAATGTTTTGGAGTTAGGTGGTGGTGATGGTCTCACAACAATATGAAGGTATTTAATGCTACTGAACTATACACTTAAAATGATTATAATGGAAATTTTTATTATGTATATTTGATCACAAATTTTTTTAATAGGAACATTGGAGGAAAAGAAACTTAAGATACCAATTGAATTCTTAATTTAAAAGCAGTTGTCTTTGAGCTACTGGTCAAAATCTTCTCACTTTCAGTCTCTATGAAAAAGAAAATGTAGATAATCTATATTCTCCAAGATTGTTGGGAGGCTTTATCATGTATGTAAAATTCCTGCCTCAAGGTAGGTATGGAGTGATAGCTTCAGTGTTCATCATACATCTGTGTTTGGATGGAAGGTTATTTGCAAAGAAAGCTCCATTTAAGGATTTAAATAATGAGTAGATATTAATCACACAAGCATCTTATAATGATTAAACTGTTAGACAAGCATTTGTAATACAACAATGTCTTGAGAGAGAAAATAAGCCCTGATTTAAATGACATATTTATCTAGTTCTTTTTTTAAATGTCTTAAGATTGCTTCTAACTTGTGTTATGCATCATGAGTCATATAATGCAAATGTTCAAAAGTTGGAGTTTTAGTAGGAATTACATCTCTTAATTATGGCTGTTGATCAGTGAAAGTAAGTAGAGGCAAGAAAATAACAAATTTATAGGCTACCAATTTTGGGAATCTTGGCATTTCCTGAATAAAAAAGAGTATCTTACGGCCCTAAAGTCATGTTTAAGGGGGATCTAATGATTAACACTGGGATAAGACTTTTTTTCAAGGGACAAGAATCCTTTAGTTTGAAAGAATTTATTTTTCTTTTGAAAGAATTCAGAGAGATATCACAGTATAGCAGTTAAAAGCTTAGATTCTACAATAAGATGTCCTGGGGACAAACTACTAATCTACTAGTCTACATCTTCCCAGTTAAATGCCTTGAGTGTGTTACTTCACTACTTGAGGTCTCAGTGTGATGATAAACAGAGTTAGTTCATAGATATCAGACAATACAGTAAAGCATTTAGCAAGGTTCATGGCACTTAGTAAGTCCTCCAAACTTTTTTATTATGATGATGATAATTATCATGATTCATAAGATCTTATTATCCCAGAACATGTCTAGACACAACCCACTTAATTACAGTAGAAAAAACCAGACTGATTATTGTTGGGCTTGAATCTGTGTTGTTGAACTAAGATATTCTGACATAGAGAAGTATTTGGATCCAATGGAGAGACTTGATAGATGTTTAATCCTGCTGGTGTATCATAATTTTCAGTAGATTATGAAATTAGACAACAGGTCAAATAATCAAGCAGCTTGAAGGGAATAGTACTGGTTTTAGCTGATGTTGCAAAGCCATTAATTGACTAATGGAAAATCATAATAAGGAATGTAAAAGCAAGTTGTTAGAAAGCCAGGGGGCAGGCAGACAGCATTAGGAAATTGTAAGCAACAGATGCCCTGACCCCTATGTGGGATTCAGTCAAAGAACTCCAGTTCTTAGGGAAGACTAGAAAAATTATAAGTCTTTATTTTAGCTTGAGTTCCCCCAGTATTGGATCAAGTAAGAAAAAAAGCATGCATAATTTATTTGGAAGAGGTAGTAAACACCTGTAGAGAAGTACAAAAGTTTAAAAAAGGGAGTGAAGGCCAATAGATTATGCTATCAAGCCCACTATACTGTGGACAACTGGGATTTAACCCTATGGGAAAATTATTAAAACCCACTTGCTTCAAAGGCTAAGGAATCAGAGGATTTATATAAATATATATAAGTTTATATATATATTTATATGATCAGATTTATATATATATATAAATATATATATTTATATGATCAGATATATATATTTATATGATCAGTTATATATATATTTATATGATCAGATTATATTTATATATATAAATATAAATTTATATTTATATATTTATTTAAATACTACTAGTCATTTGTGGAAGACTGCTGGCTTCAGGAGGGGAATGATCTAGCTTGGCTACAGAGGAAATCCTAAAGCCAAACAATATAAACGCTACCAGTTGGAAGGTGCTCAGGCTGTAGGTTATGAAGTAAACGATCATAGCTGTAAGGAAATCGTCTCTAAGGTTCATCCCACACAGACTTGTTGTGTCATTCTTTTTTTTTAAAGATTTTATTTATTTATTTGACAGACAGAGATCACAAGTAGTCAGAGAGGCAGGCAGAGAGAGAGGAGGAAGCAGGCCCCATGCAGAGCAAAGAGCCCGATGCGGGGCTCGATCCCAGGACCCTGGGATCATGACCTGAGCTGAAGGCAGAGGCTTTAACCCACTGAGCCACAGTGGGACACAGGCGCCCCTTGGTGTGTCATTTTTAACCACAAGCACACTGTTCACAGAAATAGTTTCTTACTTTTCCTAGTTTGCACTCAGAGACCTTACTATGTTATCTTGGTCTGAAAACTTAGGGCCAGATGATTTTTAAAATTAAGATTTTTTTTAAATTTTAGAAAGGCAATACAATTAATATTCTGTATATTTACTAATACTGCAGTGAATTTTAGGGCAGCACTCTATAAGTAAACGTGTTTTTTGTTTTGTTTTTGTTTTTGTTTTTTTTTCCTGGTGTCTCAGGAATGGATATCTACATTAAATGGTATAAGGATAAGCAGTAAATAGCTTCACATTAGTTCAAGTCAGGGTTGTGTTTAGTCTGGATGTTACTGGTCAGGATACAGTATGGAATTAAATCTAGAAGAAGACCCGAGCCTCCAAACTGTCATTACTTATACAACAGAAAGTGCAGGTGGCAGGGAACATCTAGGTGACCGCAAGGTAATGAAAGTTTCAGAGGTCAAGGAAGGGGTTCATTAGAAAGAAGGAGGGGGCTCTGGCACTAGAATCGGAAGTTATTAATTCTTCTGTTGAGTTAACTCAACAGAAGTGCTTAGATAGTGCTTAAATAGTGCTCAACAAAGTGCTTAAATAGCACTTTGCTAATCTACCAAAAAGACTGTAGGAAATGAGATCTCAGACCTTGATTTGTTTTTCTTTAGATACCAATTTATGAGAATTTTTAAAATTTTAAAGCATAGCTTTGGTTTGGAATTGTGACTAAGTGGTAACTGTATAGTGGACCTCTATATTAAATCTGTCTTTTCCATTTTATGACATTCAACAATTTAAGTAATCTCTCCACACCAACTGTTGCCACCACCGCCTCTGTTTTCACAAAAGAGAATGCTGAGACCCACTGAGACGTAATATTTAGAATGTATATTTCAACCTTCTTTTCATTTTTGTCCCCTTCCCCTACTAGCATTTTTAGACCACTTTTTTTTCCCTCTAATTGCTGACTTCTGTAACATTTAATACCAAAGATATACTGTATGGGGCCCCTGGGTGGCTCAGTGGGTTAAAGCCTCTGCCTTCGACCCAGGTCATGATCCCAGGGTCCTGGGATCGAGCTCCACTCAGCAGGGATCCTGCCTCCCTCTCTTTCTCTTCCTACTTGTGATCTCTGCCTGTCAAATAAATAAAATCTTAAAAAAAAAGATATACCATATATCTGTTTGTGTACTGTGGCTCTTTGGAGGACTTCACATCTTTATAATATCTAACATTTTTTTATACTCCAAGAACCCACTTTTGTTTGCTTGGAAGCTATATCACTCACACTGAAAGTGCATTTTTAAATGAGAGTATATAAATGTTTACCAATGTGATGGGGTGAACACAAACTTAGTGTCATTTAAGCCATTTTTAATATCTTTATTCGGTTTAATTGTTTCAGACCTCTGTTTAGGTATTCTTAAACAATCAAAAGAGTTTTTTTTAATACTTGATAAAAATTGGAGGATGTGGTATGATGAATGGTCATAAACATACATTTTTAAGCTAATGAATGCAAAGTTCTGTCGAAAGAGAACTCTACATGAAATTAATGCAAAGCTTGTTGGGAGGGCATCAAGTTACTTTAGAACTTTTATTTATTTTAGTTTTAATGTATTGAAAATTTCTACTCCAACTAATATTTTGAAGAGTTTAATGGTAAAATGAGAAAGACTAGATAGACATTTCTGCAGAAAACTTATAGATTATAAGGTAAAAATAAATCAGAACTGATATTTTGCTAGGAGCTGATATGTTTTAGGAAAAATGCTGAACTTGACATTAGAAGACATTGCTCAGGGTGCGACTTAGCCAGCTTGGTGTTTCTTATCGTCTCCAGTCTTTGTTCCTCTTCTTTCTAAAATTGGAATTATGATTACTGTAAAGTGTATTTATAGAATTGAAATGAGGAATCCTGTGTTCAATTGTTTTACAAATTCTGGAGTGTACAAATATATTCACTGAATTATGTCAAGTATTAGTTATTAGACCTATATCCAGTGTAACTTAAAGAAGAAAGTCTGAGAGGCTAAAATAACACATAGGAGCCTTCTCCAGCTTGGCTATTCCATATCCTCCTGCTCTAATTGTTTATGCTTCTAAAATTTTTTATTTGATTATAGTTAACATTGCGACTTTTCTTTTTGTAGAAGTTACATGGCAAATGTGTAAACGTCTATGTTTTGATTAACATAATTTTGCTGACCAAAGAAATTTTAGAGAGAATTGAGGCTAGCCTAAATTATGAGTCTATGAGGATATTTCTGCCTGAGTTTGCACTTATATAGCATCAAGTTTTAACAAAATAACTTGTCAACATATATACCTTTTTCTGGATTCAGCAGAATATATAATGCGACTTTTCTCATTAAGGTTCTTTAGAAGTTTTTTCTATTATTCTAAAATCATAAAAAATAAAAATGAAAACCTGCATTATAACAGAGTAGTATGTGGGATGTGATCCTTTCTCTCTCTCTCTCTCTCTCTTTTTTTTTTCCTGAACTATATAACATTCCTCTATCATAGCACTTTCCTCAGTGTATCATAATGGTTTGTTTACTTTCCTGTTTCTCTCATTAGACAGAAAGCTGCTAAGAAAACATCATTTTCCATCCAGCCTGCAGCACAGTGCTTGTTAATACACTCAGAATTCCTTGAATTAAATTGAATAACACTTTGTACCTTGTTGGCCCACATTTTAAAAGACATTCTGTTATAGGAATATGCACATGTTTTTATTCCACTATTGTATTCCAAATTCTTTGAAATATGGAGCTATAACTTAATTCCTTTATTTGCATGGAATGCACAAAGTATTTGGGGGATTGAATGCTGAATGGTACCATTGTCATTGTTTCTGCATGGTACCATTGCAACATTCTTATTTTATTCTTATTCTTATTCTTATGGTCAGGTTCCTGATAATCCAGATCTAACAATCATATTCTAAAATATTCTAAGCCAAATGAAGGAAAAGGAAACAGAGACAAAAAAAGGAACACGTGGACTATAGACTTTGGAGAGCAATAGATTATAAATTATATATACCTATGGGGTGGTGGGCTAGAGAGACATTTACCTTGGCTGCATTTTTAAATAATTACAGTTAGTAAGATAGAAGTCATTAATTGCAACATTCAAACCACCAAATGTCAGCAAGAAAGCAAAGCAAAACAAAACAAAACCTAAAAAATGTGTGTCACAACACATAGAATCAATCCAAATGTTAACATGAATAAGTATGGTCTGAGCATGGACACAACGCTAATCAGATTATAGAGAACATTTTTAGTTATGTTATAAAAAATAAATCAGGTCTGGGTTTTGGTTCAGCATATAAGGAGCTTAGACATCACCCCACCATCCTAACAAGTAACAATCTGAACAAACTGATAAACCAACAACTCTTCTTAGATCCATAAGAGAGAGGAGAGGATGCATAACAAATGGCTCAGTGGAAGATGAGAGTTCAGACAGACCAAAATAAGAAGGAACATCTTACCAGAACAGAGATTCAAGAGTGGAAGCAGCCATGAGATCTGCCAGGTAAGAAAAACTGAACTGAAATTGGTCGGGGCACTTGGGTGGCTCAGTGGGTTAAGCCTCTGCCTTCAGCTTAGGTCATGATCTCAGGGTCCTGGAATTAAGCCCCGCATCAGGCTCTCTGCTCAGTGGGGAGCCTCCTTCTCCCTCTCTCTCTGCCTGCCTCTCTGCCTACTTGTGATCTCTCTCTCTGTCAAATAAATAAATGAAATCTTAAAAAAAAAAGTCTAAAAAAATAAAATTGGTGAATTGCTGCAGGCTCAGTGTGGACAACTCTGAGAATTAAAAACTCCAGGGGAAACCTGTCACAAGGGGGTTCCCACAATTTTTGTGAGATTTACCTCCAGGAGCTCAGCCAGGTTCCTTCCGTAAACATTTGAGAAAAATCCCCCACCTGCATCTTGCAAGGAGAAGAGAAAAGAAAACATTTCTAAATACACCAGAGAATTCTGTTCCTAAAAGCCACCCTCAGAGGAAACTAGTTAACCAGAGCCTAGCCTAACCTACTTTGTTAACCAGAGCCTTACTGACCTGGGAGAGTAGAACTCTCCAACGCCAGTCAGCTTTACCTTGCCAGGTGGGAGAAAGGAAATATCTAACTCCAGCACACTCTAGCCATCCTAGCCCACATTAGGGGGGACAAAAACCCAAGACAGGATTGTAAACTTTACAGTCCAGAGGCACAGACTCACTAAAAGACTGAAACCTAATTGCAGAGCTATAGAACACTTCCCCTCCCTCTATATCTTTTTTTTTTAAGATTTTATTTATTTATTTGACAGAGAGAAAGAGATCACAAGTAGGCAGAGAGGTAGGGGGAAATAGGCTCCCCACTGAGCAGAGAGCCCAATGTGGGGCTTGATCCCAGGACCCTGAGATCATGACCCAAGCCGAAGGCAGTGGCTTAACCCACTGAGCCACCCAGTTGCCCCCCTCCCTCTATATCTTAACACCAATTACTAAAGGCCTACTGAAAGAAGTTCCTCTTTCCCAGCACCTCATGTATGGTTATGAGGAGAAATTAAAGGGCTTAATAAAATGCAAAAACATAACTTGAAAGGATAAAACAAGCATCAGAACTAGACATGGCAGAGATATTGGAATTATCATACCAGGAATTTAAAATAACTATGATTAATATGCTAAGGGTTCTAATGCATAAAATCGACAATATATAACAGATGGGCAACATAAACAGAGATGGAAGTCCTAGAAAGAACCAACTAGACATGCTAGAGGCCAAAAACACTACAAAAGAAACAAAGAATGCATTTGACTGGTATATTAGTCAGATAAGTAGAACCAGCAAAAGATATAGAGATATGTATAAGAGGAGATTTATTATAGAAATTTGTTCACATAATTGTGAAGGATCAGTAGTCACACAATATGCCTTACACAAGCTGGAGAACCAGGGAAGTTGGTGATATAACTAAGCTCATGTCTAAAATCCTGAGAACCAGGGGAGTTGATAGTGTAACTCCTTGTCCAAGGCTGAAAGTCTGAGAACTGGGAGGACTACTGATATAAGTCTGAAGGCCCAAGAACCAGGAGTTCCAATGTCCAAAAGCAGGAAAGGATGAACTTGTCATCTCAAGAGAAGAGACCAAGACCTAGCCCTTCCTTTGCCTTGCCTTGCTTTGCCTTTCCTCTCCTTTCCTTTCCTCCCTTTCCTTCTCCCCCCACTCTTTTTTCCTTTTCTTCTGCTTCTTGTTTTTTGTTTTTATTCAAGTTCTCAACCATTTGGATGGTGCCAGCCCACATTGATAAGGGTGAATCTTAATTACTAAGTCTATAGATGCAAATGCTTATCTTTTCCAGAGTCACTTCACAGACACATTCAGGAAAAAAAAAAAAAAAAAGAGGGGAATGGATCTAAGCCATTTGTACATTCCTAGCCCAGTCAAATTAATCCACAAAATTACCCATCAAAATTATTACCAGACTGGATACTGCTGAGGAGAGTCTTTGAGCTTGAGAATGTACCAGTGGAAAGTTAAAACTGAAAAGCAAGGAGAATAAAGACAAATATATATATATCCTGTTAATAATATCTAAAGACTGTGGGAGAATTACAAAAGGCATACTGTATATGTACTGGAAATACTAGATGGAAAATAAAGAGAAGGGAGCAGAAAAAAAAAAAAAAAAGGTTTGAAAGAAAAAATGATAGAATTTCCCCTAAATTAATGCCAAACACCAAACCATAGATCTAGGAAGCTCAGAGAACACTAAACAGGATGAATTCCAAAAACACTACTCCTAGGCATATAATTTTCAAACTATTTCAAATATTCAAACTAAAAATAGTCAAACTATTTTCAAACTTTCAAACTATAAATTTCAAACTATTTCAAAGATAGAGTAAAAAAAAAAAAGTATTGAAAAAAGCCACAGGGGGAAAAAAAAGGACCTTACCCATAGAGAAGCAAAGAGAAGAATCATATCCAATATTTTCTCAACAACCATGCAAGCAAGAAGAGTGAAGTGAAATATTTAAAGTTTTGAGAGGTTAAAAAAATCCACCTAGAATTCTGTATTCTGTGAAACTATTTCTCCTGTGAAGGTGAAATAAAGACTTATTTAGACAAATAGAAATTGAAGGAGCTTATTGCCAGAGGACATTTCTATGAGGCCAGCATTATTCTACTACCAAAACTAGACAAGGACATTACAAAAAAATAAACAAACAAAAATACAGAACAGTATCTTTCATGAACCAAGATGCAAAAATTCTCCATGAAGTACTAGCAAGTCAAATCAATAATGCATAAAAAGAATTATGCACTATGACCAACTTGTATTTATCTCAGGTATGCAAAGGTTATTCAACATTCAAAAATCAATTACTTTAGAAGATATTAGAAGATGATGGCAGAGTAGAAGGACCTAGGCTCAACCGGCACCTGGATATTACTAGATAGCTGTCAAATCATCCTAAAAAACCATAAAATGACTTGAAGATGGCAGAACAAACTCCACAACTAATGGTAGAGAAGAGGTCACATTAAAGAAGGTAGGAAGTGTGGAGATACGGTTTGGGAGAGAAATGAATCCTACTGCTGCAGTGCGGAGGGAGCCCCAGCCTTGTGGAAGTAGCAATTAGCTTGAAAATCAAGAGGGGTGGAATTTCATAATTTTTTGCAATGAGCAAGGATTGAAAGCCTGGAGTTTTAAAGGTCAGCAGACTCGGCCGGAATAGCGACCACAGGGTATTGTGATGCTCTTTGAGAGAAGTCTGACAAACGATGCATGGATATACAGCATGGAAACAGTGATCTGAAGAGCCCTTGACTCACAGTGGGGAGGTTGTTTGTTCATCTTGGGGCGTGCCCCAGGGAGACAGCATACATGGAGAAATCCTTCTAGGAACAAAGGAACTGGGTGGCTCCATTTCCTTCCCCCATCCCCTGCATAAGCACAGGGTCACTGTGGGACCCAGCACCATGGAAAAATTCATTACCTAACTTGGTTACACCAAGCACTAACTTCTTGTGCTCCAGTCAAGCTGGGCTCAGTCCCAGTGAAGCAGGTTCCTTCCCCCAGAACACCAGACCAAACCCCTGCGCATATGTGTCTCCCACCTGAAAGAGTTATATGGAACCTCAGTTCTGGCAATGGTGGTGACATGTCTCATTTCACAAACAGACCAGAGCAAACCTAGTTAAAATGTGCCACATTCAGGCCAGGCCCCAAACACTGCCCACCATAGGCAAAGAGCCTCTGCTGATGACTGACCTGAAGGATAAGGCAGCCAGGATACAACAGCAGAGCACTAGCAACACACACTAGAGACACTCATGGAAGTGCTGTAGGGAACAGAGGACACTACATGGCAGGGCACTACAGGACCACTTCATCATAAAGCCATTACCCTCAAGAATAGGAGATGTAACTAACTTTTCTAACACAGAGAAACAGACAGAGAGTTAGACAAAATGAAAAGACAGAGAAATTTATCCCAAATGGAAGAACAGGACAAGACCATGTCAAGGGTGATGGGGATTAAGGAATGCACTTGCAATGAGCATTGGGTGATGTAGGGAATTGTTGAATCACTGTAATGTACACTTGAAATTAGTATAACACTGTATGTTAACTAACTGGAATTAAAAATTTTTAAAAACCTCTCCAAAATCAATTCATGTAATACAGCACATCAACAGATTTTAAAAAGGAGTACTATTCACCACCAAAAAGAAATGAACTACCAAAGCATGAAAAGACAGGGAGGAACCTTAAATGCATATTACTAAACAGAAGAAGCCAATCTGAAAATGCTGCATACTGTATAATTCCAACTATATAATATTCTGTGAAAGACAAAACTAGGGAGACAATAAAAATTCAGTGGTTGCCAGGGGTGGGATAGGGTGAGAGGGATAAATAAGGTGGGGCACAGAGGATTTTTCAGATTGTGAAAAATCCTCTATATGATCCTATAATGATAGACTCATGCCATTTGACAACTTTCCAAGTCCACAAAATGTACAATACTAGATATAAATTCTAATGTCAACAATGGACTATGAGTGATTATGTGTCAGTATAGGTTCATCAATTTTAACAAATGTTCCTTTCCAGTGAGAATGTTGACAATGGGGAGGGTTATGTTTGTGTGGGGTCAGGAGGTATTTGGAAAACATCTGTATTTTCTTTTAAATTTTGCTTTGAACCCGGGGCGTCTGGGTGGCTCAGTGGATTAAGCCGCTGCCTTCAACTTGGGTCATGATCTCAGGGTCCTGGGATCGAGCCCCACGTCGGGCTCTCTGTTCTATGGGGAGCCTGCTTCCTCCTCTCTCTCTCTGCCTGCCTCTGCCTACTTGTGATCTCTGTCTGTCAAATAAATAAATAAAATATTTAAAAAAAAATTTGCTTTGAACCTAAAGCTACTCTAAAAAATAAAATATTTAAATTAAAAAAGAAAGAATATAGTTTATTTACTTTTTCTATCTTGATATAAAATACATATTTTGTTGTTATAGGTCACACATATTCATTATTATTTAGAAATATGTCTGTGACATATTACATATTCTATTGGTAAATATATAATATTTTAGATGATCAATTTAGGGGTTTTATTTAGGTATCTTTTCTCATTTGCTAAATTATGAGTTGAGTGCTCTTTATGCTCAGGCTCACTCAACTCAACATTCAAGAATAGGCCTGTGCATTCATTTCTGAATTATATAATTAGCCTTGCATTGTTTAATAATATATTTTCGTCTCCCTTTTAGCATGAATTTAGAGTATTCACCCTGCTATTACTTGATATAAGCTGGAGGGTTAGGTATTACAAGTACCTAAGAAAAAATCAGACCTGGGGCACTTGAGTAGCTCAGATAGTTTAACATCAGACTCTTGATTTCACCTTAGATCACCATCTCAGCATGGTGTGATTGAGTCCCACATCAGGCTCTGCACTCAGTGGGGAGTCTGCTTGAGATTCTCTGTCTCTCCCCTTGCCTCTCCCCCCTCTAAAATAAATAAAGAAATCTTAAAAAAAAAAAAAATCAGACCTGACTTGTTAAAGTAGCTGTCTGGTTTTCAGTGCTATTCTGCAAACAATAATGACACAGTAGTGAGTAGGATATGAGTGCTCTTTCTTTTGAATTGTTAGGGTGAAAGGGTGAGGATTAATCTTTTGACCAATATGTCTTATCTGTAATGAGTAGCCTTCAGTGTTTTTGGGGTTTCTCTTAGATCAAACATTATATAACCTCTGATAGAAATGGAAAGGTTGGGACTGCTTCGAGTAAGAACTAAAGAGAATGAGGGATGCCTGAGTGGCTCAGTTGGTTAAGCGGCTGCCTTCAGCTCAGGTCATGATCCCAGCGTCCTGGGATCGAGTCCCACATCGGGCTCCTTGCTCAGCAGGGAGCCTGCTTCTCCCTCTGCCTCTGCCTGTGCTCGCTTGCTCTCTCTCCCTCTCTCTCTGAAAACTAAATAAATAAAATCTTAAAAAAAAAAAAAGAACTAAAGAGAATGATTGTTAAGAATCCATAGGACATAAAGTTTAAATTTATATTTGTAAAGTCACTGTGAAAGGGACAAAAAAATGATTTCCATTTTACCACAAAAAAAGAAATTAAGAGACCAGGAACTTAATAGCTCACCATGTAGGTAAGTCATTATTCAGTGAGAGCAAGACAAACTTGTTTTCCATAGGGCCATAAAGAAAAGGTAGTTAACAGTCAAGAGAAGCTAGCAGGCTTGAAGAAAATAAGGGCTAGTGATTTAAGTCAACTTGTATCACTTTCATTTTATCATAAACTTTTCTTTAACAAACCATTGAATCAAGGGATTACCGAATCACACATCTGAACAGAATTATAAAGGGCACCTACTGCCAGATTTAGTATCTATAGAGCCTTTTCTTCCCCTCCACCCAACTCCATTCTGCAATACTATTGTTTTATATGTATGGAGGTACTTCGACATTTTGTATTGGCTATCACTTTTTTTTTTTTTTTAAGATTTTATTTATTTGAGGGAGAGCGTGAGAGAGAGCATGAATGTTGGGGGAGGGGTAGAGGAAGAGAGAGAGAGAAGCAGGCTCCCTGCTTGATCCCAGGACCCTGGGATGGGGCTTGATCCCAGATGGGATCCTAGGGTCTTGATGGGGCTTGATCTCAGGACCCTTAGATCATGACCTAAGCAGAAAGCAGATGCTTAATGGACTAAGCCACCCAAGCGCCCTTGGCTATCACATTTAAATTCGAAGTGATCACTTAGAGCTCCCTTTTCCTTTCTCTTTGTCTTGCTTAAGAAAGCACTTTTTTTTTTTTTTTTAAATTAATGTCTGACCTCAAACATGCTATTTGCTTCTGCAGATGAATTTTGTAGTTTGTAAGCATGGTTAAAAGCACTGCCCTTACTAATTGTTTTAATTGTGACTATTACAATAAATTCTATATGTTAATGTGCTTTGTAAAGCATAGAAGATAAATACTTATTTGGATTATTACCATTGAATTTAGATGCAGCAGTTTTTCACATTTCATGCTCATTTCTTTCCACATGGCTATTTCAGAGTTTAGGACTAGACTGGCTGCCCTCCAGGACATCATTAGTAGTGACCTTGTCTCTTAATGTTAACTATATACCTCATTCATACCATGGTTGAGAATGGCTGAAAGCAAGCGAAGCAATGAAAACCAGGTCCTAGATAGGCAGGTGCAGCCCTTATTTCCCACATCTGTCAAAATAATGTTCAGATCTCCAGCTTACTGGATCTATTTCATTATTTTTGACCAAATCTGAAAGTATCCTCCAAATTTTTTCTCAAAAAATTTCTTGCCCACAAACACCAAATTTAAAAAAAATTTAAATGTGCAACATTTTAAGGATCAATTAATCTTTGCTTAATTAGAAAATTCTGCATTAGTAACATAAATTTAAAATCTTTCACCAAGTAAAGGAAAAAAGAAAAGGAATAAATAAATGAGTGTCAGTGAGTAATCTAGAATATCTAATTTATTTAATAAACATTCACCAAGTTGGTACATTTAATTCTGTAAGTATTATTGAGTCAAATCTCTTTATGGTTATTATTTTATTTTATTCATTTGCTTTAATTACATAGACACTGTTGTGTTTTCTTTTATGTTTATATGTACTTCCATTTTTACTTAACACTGTCAAAATGTAGAAATCTTTATTGTATCTCATTTGATATCACATTCAAAAGATGAATGCCAGGTGGCTCCTGGATGGCTCAATCAGTTAAGTGTCTGCCTTCAGCTCAGGTCATGATCCCAGCATCCTGGGATGGAGCCCTGAGTTGGTCTTCCTGCTCAGCCCAGAGTCCGCTCCTCCCTCTCCCCACTGACCCCGCTGGTATATGCTGTCTCTTTCTCCCTTCCAAATAAACAAATAAAATCTTAAATAAAAAGACAAATGCCATATCAAACAAAATCACTGACATTCTATTTCTGCCAGTAGTTATTGTTAAAGCCAAAGATAAATGGATATATTTTTATTTATATACCACAGACCATTGGTTATATCATTCTTAGGCCATGAGAAAAAGATTAATCATTAAGGGTTTTTCAAGAAAAATATACAAGGAACTCTAACCCTTCTAACAAGTTTATTACCAATGTTAATTATCAGAAGACCTGAAGCTTATAGCAAGTTTTTCAAATGCCTGAGAAAGAGAGAATATCTCTTTTGAGACATGTCAGCTTATTTCCAACTTAAGCTGCACTTAACTGAGAGGTTCTATGACTAAAGTACACAAATGTTTTAGCATCTAGAGATACCACATTTCTTCATGTACTTTCAAGCTGATATCTCATAAATAGGTTCTAAATAGCTTCCATGAAGAATATCATTAAAAACCAATATATAAATGTAAGAAAAATGACTTACATTAAATGAGGTGGTTCCAAAGAAAATCAAATATTGAGAGAACGATATCCTAGGAAGAAATAGAGAGATACTAACACATAATATTAATTATTTTCAATTGGTTTCTTCCCTCATTCTAGTTGGGAAAGAATATATTAAACAAATAGACAAATGTAGATCATATAAAAATTCTTCTGTCAGGTTCAAGCTAGACTTGCATTCAAATTTTTTATTAAACCTAAGTTTTTAGTCTGTTTTGTTATTGCTGATTTCAAAATTCCAGCATATACAGAATACTAAGACAAAAAATATCTGTATGTCTAACTTGGACAGATAGTAAAAATATTTATATATATGCATATACATACCTATATATGTTCTTGTGAAGTATGGACACATGTCCATGTGTGTGCATGTCTATATGTTTAAAGCAAAGAGGTATTTATTCTACAAAATTAATAAGGATTGATAGTCTTCATTAAACATATAGACTTTTCATTCTCTAAAGGTTGAGAACTGTTGTAGTGATTCTCAGCCATGAAATAGGTTTTGTTTGATCAAAACTAATTATGCAAAATGAATTTGCTTTTAGTTGGACTTAATATCCTTTACATGGACACCATTGGCGATATACCTCATCATGCTATCTTTTTTTTTTTTAGACATTAAAACTATCTTTCTGTCCTTGAAGACATTGATTTATGACTTCTACTTTAAACCTTAGAAGAACAGAAGCAAAATCTTTCTAAAAGTTTGCAGAAAATAACTTTTTCAGGAATAAATTGAAATATTTAAATAATTTACTTGAAAGAGCTAAAAATTTTCTATATAATTATGGGTGGATAATTCAGAGCTGAATTATAACTTAGGACCTTATAATCATATAGAAGCTACCCTTGATGACAATGTATATCAATAACAAGCCATATTTCATGGCATAATTCACAGTCAAAAGTTCATAGAATGATGGTCATTATACCAAGAAAATCAGATATTAACCAGTGAATTTGTACAGAATTATGCATATTTAATTCTTTACACAGGTGAAAATACATATATGTGTTGTGTGTGTGTGTGTGTGTGCAAACACACCCTCAGCTGGTTAAACTATATGTTTAAACCTAGAAAGGAAAAATATAGAGAAAATATAGAGAAATATACAGAAATAAGTCATTATAAAAATCAAATAGGATTTTAATCATATGCAACATATTTTTCTTAGTATTTATTAAAGAAATACACATTTTAAAAACTTGCTTTATTTTGGCAAGTTTATAGTGTTATAGTGTTAACAACTTTTAAAGTCTGTCATTACAAAATATCTATGAGAGTGTGGCAGTAGAGAATTTTATGTGTTACTGACAGGGATGCAATGTGGTATAATCTTTCTGATGGCAGTTTTGTCACATGCTTAAAAATGTGATATATGTATGTCTTTAGATCCAGAATTCCACTTTTTATTTTTTAAAAGATTTTATTTATTCATTTGATAGAGAGTGAGAGTGTGCACAAGCAGAGGGAGAGAGAGAAACAGACTCCTTGCTGGGCAAGGATCCCCACATGGGCCTGGACATGGAGCCTGATCCGAGAACCTGGAGATCATGACCTGGGCCAAAGGCAGATACTTAACCATCTGAGCCACCCAGGCGCCTCCAGAACTCCACTTTTTCGAACTTAACATAGGGAAAACATTAGGTAAATACTCCAAGAAAGATCTGCAATAATGTTCACCACAATGTTATGTAAAGGCCCCCAGTTGTCTTTAAAAATGCATAAATTTTATTAAATTACATAGTGAAATATTCAAAGAACATTGAAATATAATGATTTCCAGTCACTCAAATTACACATAGTAATGAACATTTAGTATATTGTAGGTTTCTATGCTAAAAAGTAAGGTTTTGTGGTTGGACAAAAGATATTTATGTAGCTGACCTGGTCATTTTCTGTCCTTATTAAGAGAGGGATCACTGGGGAAAGTAAGTGACCCAATATAATCTCCTTGTAAATATGTTAATAAAGAGAATCCCTAACACACAGGCTAATAATGAAGAGAATATTTACATGGAATAATTTTAACAGGAAGTCCCTAAATAAGATTGCTCATGGTAAATGAATCTAGAATCTGCAAGCTTTTCAGGTCTGGATCCCTAGAAAATGCGATGTCAGTTATGCGATGCTTTGGTGTATAAAGTGGTGTCATAAACAAGATGCTCCCTGTGAGAAGTAACCATGTACTTCACTTAGAGAACTCATCTATTATTCTGGGTTAGAGAAAGAGTATCTCACATGGGAATGAAGGAGCAGGAGCCACTGTCAAAGTCTCACAAATCCGATTTGCCCATGAAAATTGATTTCTTGTACTTTTGATACTAGGTGTTATCTTCAATTCATAAAACCTGATTCGAAATGTATACCACATTCAGTTAACGCAATGAAACAGATTTTTATAAATAATGGCGATACTCTTTTGCTTTTTCACTGGAGGGTCTTCTCAGAAGAGTTGACATCTGAGAAGGGATCTGAATGTTGAAAAAGAGGCCATTGAAATAGCTTGGTAAAAGAGCCATGTGAAAATTTTGGGAAAGAATATTTTAAGCAGAAATAAACTCAAAGATCTGATGATCTAGTGTCAAACTTTTTGGCCTAAGATCACTTTTCCATTCTTAAAAATCAGTAAGGACCTCAAAGAACTTTTGTTTTGGGGGCTATATCTATCACCGTTTACCATATTAGAAATGAAAACTGACAATAAAAATATTATTTTAATATTTTAATGGTTTATTTAAAAATAATAATACATTCCTTATATGTTAAAATATAATATTTTAACAGTGATATCTTTCAAAACAAAATAACAATGCAGAAGAATGTCAGTGTGGTACTTTTTTCAAAATTCTTTAATCTCTGTCTTGATAGAAGGTGTCTGTGGGATATCATAGTTTATGTAGACTTTTGAAAATTTTACCATGAAAAATTCTTGCAAGTGGTGAGAGAATGAAACTTAATAGGTGTATAAAGTCTTACTATTATAATAAAAATAGGTTTGACCTTGTGGGCTTCTTGAAAGTGTCTTGGTGTGTCCAGGGATACAAAGGCCATGATTTAAGAATTTATAATCCTGAAAAGAGTTAATGTATGTGAGAAAAGGATAGAAGGTTATTTCACTGGAGGAACATGAGTGAAGGTGAGGTTGGGGTATGAAGGATACGAGACCAGAGATGTATGCAGGAGTAGATCACTTATGACCATGTCAATTAATGGTAAGGAATTCAGATTTATTCTTTCTTGAAAGGAAAACCATTGGGAGATTTTAAGAGAGGTGATTTACACCACACACACACACACACATACATACATATGGATGTATATATATGTGTGTGTGTGTGTGTGTATATATATATATATACATATATATATATATATATATATAAATTTTTTTAAGAGAGAGTGTATGTGTGAGTGAGGTCAGAGGCACAGGGAGAGGATCTTCAAGCAGACTCCCCACTGAGCATGAAGCCTGTTGCGGGGCTCCCTTTTATGACCAATGAGGTCTTGAGATCTTGACCTGAGCCCAAATCAAGTGTTGAACACTTCCAAATGAGCCTCTCTGGTGTCCCTAAAATGATTTATATTTTAAAAAGCCAACTCTGGTAGCTTGTGAGGAATTTAGGTTCATTGGGACAGAATAGAAAAGGGCACTACTAGGTATTTATCCCAAAGATACAGATGCAGTGAAAAGAAGGGGCACATGTACCCCAATGTTCATAGCAGCAATGTCCACAATAGCCAAACTGTGGAAGGATCCAAGATGCCTTTCAACAGGTGAATGGATAAAGATGTGGTTCATATATACAATGGAATACTACTCAACTATCAGAAAAGATGACTACCCACCATTTGCATTGACATTGATGGAACTGGAGGGGATTATGCTAAGTGAAATAAGTCAAGCAGAGAATTATAATTACCATATGATTTCACTCATACAAGGAACATAAAGAATAGCATGGAAGACCACAGAGAAAGGGAAGGAAAATTGAATGGGAAGAAACCAGAGAAGGAAATAAACCATGAGAGACTCTGGATTTGGGGAACCAAACTGAGGATTGCAGAAGGGTGAGGGCTGAGGTGATGGGGTAACCGGGTGATGGGTACTAAGGAAGGCACATGTGGTGATGAACACTGGATGTTTTATGCAACAAATAAATCATTGAATCTACACCAGAAACTAATGATGTACTACATGTTGGTTAACTGAACATAATTAAAAAAAAAAAAAAGAAAAGCATTATTAGCAAGAAGACGTTCCAATTGTAGGCTAAGGTAATGGTGGCTAAACATAAAAGGTAACAACTAGACAAACCAAAAGAGACTCAGATTAAAATGTCCACATTTCAGAAATACCAGATATATTTATAACTTTATCATTTTTGAAGAAAAAATTTAAAAGTACATTTTTATACTCTATATTGTTTTTATTATTTTGACAATAGCTTACAAAGAATCTAAATATATTTGACAACCATAACAAAAGGTATTAGGCTTTTTTTTTTTTTTTAAAGATTTTATTTATTTATTTGATAGACAGAGATCCCAAGCAGGCAGAGAGGCAGGCAGAGAGAGAGGAGGAAGCAGGCCCCATGCAGTGCAAAGAGCCCGATGCGGGGCTCGATCCCAGGACACCGGGATCATGACCTGAGCCGAAGGCAGAGGCTTTAACCCACTGAGCCACCCAGGCGCCCCTAGGCTTTTTTTTTTTTTTAATGAATTCCAAATCTATGGAGTATTATGCAGAAAGGTTAAGAAATTCAAATTGAGTTATGAATAAACTGAAATATAGTTGATCGTTCATAGCTATTAGATTCACAATCAGTACACAGTCCAGTAAGCTTTTTGAGGCATTGTGCATACATTTTAATCTGAGTTCAGTATGTTAATGGCTTCAGCCAAATTATGAATGCTCCATTTCAGAATATCACAAAGACTAGACTGCAGATAAGTAAGCTTTATTAAACAGAAATGACTTGTTATATGAAGTGCCCTTGAAGTTCTATATTCTGCATATAACTTCTAGTACTTGCAATGTTTCTGAGCCTTTTTATTTTGATCTAAACCAAGTGAAATGTATATTTTCCATTTTATAATCAAAATATTGTTTTCTTCAAATGCTTTTTCTTGTTACTTAAGGTTTTTTTTAATATACAATTTAATTTTAATAAGATGCAATTTGGGCAATAAGATATGTAACACAATCAGGTGCTACTTAACTCTTAAATATCTATCATTGTGTTTGTATTATATTTGGTAGCACATTTTTGGTTACTGTTTCCATATACAATAGACCTTATTATGTACCTTCCAAACATAAAGGCAGATTTTTGGAAGCTTCCTAGGACAAACTGAAAATCTCCCCCACAAAATACACCATTTATAAGCTCACTGTGGAAAGCCAGTAGGTGGAGACATGTCAGTTTCTTATACGTCTGTAGTCACCAGTTTGAATTACTTTTCTTGCTTAGGTGTTTTTGAATGGGCTTAGGCATTTTTATTGTATTTTTCAATTAGACAAAATTACTACCTGACTTTGAATCTAGAATCTCTAGTTGTGGTAATCTTTGTTATCATTGTGATTTTACTTAACTCTGCTAAAGAAACATTTTGGTGTGAAACAAACTAGGTGTTTTCACAAAGAACAATCTGTAAAAGGCCTCTGCCAGAATCCTGTTAAATATTCTCTTCTGTAATTAAATTCCAAGCTTCTTTTTATGGAAACAATGCTGCATCATGAGGTCAAGTTTATTTTCAAGTAATATTGTTTTGATTCAGCACTTTTGTCTGAATACCTCTATTCAACTTTAGATCATCTCCCAAAATTATAAAGCATGATAATCAATTGTTTTATACTATATCTGCCCCTTTAATGTCAAGGCTCCAGAGAGAAGCTAGAAAGGCATATGATGGGAATCCCCTTGTATGCTAGGGGATATTGAGAAATTGTTTATGTGTTATTGTCAAAACAATATCAATAAGAAAGGCCTGTTAGTAGTATTATTATAAAATGTGCTTACCTTCTTTCCTGGTAAATCGACTTCTGAAAGGCAATTACTTCTTTACCACAGTATTTGGGAAACCATTGTTTGTGATAAAAACTGTTGAAATAGCACAAATTACATATCAGTAGAACTGGTATATGCATTCAAATGTACATCAATAAAAGGTTGTGTATACATAGAATAGTATAAAATGAACGCTTAAAAGAGGAAATTGCCTAATGTGTGGCAATCACCATACATATGGTCAATAATACTGTTTTCATTGATCTTACAGTCAAATGAATTAATTCAAATAATCACCTGTCCACTTATGTAATTATACGCCACGAAATGTTTGCCAAGGGCAAGTGCAAGGAGATATACCCATGAAAACCAAGTTGCAAAGAAGTATGCATAGCATTATCTTAATTAAATGCAAAACTCACAAGTGATAGTTATCAATATGCACAGAAAATCTGAAACAACAATTATAATGGGGAAGGAGGTCTAAGAAGATGGTTATTTTTGAATGGTCTGGACTTTTTTCTCTGACAGTACAATTCCATTGTAGAAAAATATTCAGTTGTAGAATCAATTTTATTAGTAGACATGAATTTATGAAACTTTTGAAAAAAATTAACATTTCAACAGGTAATTAAGAAAATGGTTTACATTATTTAACAATCAATATTTACACACTCTCTGTTTTCTATGTTAAAGCAATTATTTGCAAGTTCAATAATACTGGAGAATTGGTTTGCAGCTGCACTGGCTCAGCAAAAATTAGAGTGATCTGCTTGTTTTCCCAAACATGAGGAACCTCCATAGATAGAGAAAACAGAGGAATTAGTGACTTGCCCAACGACTGGAGTTTATTTCCAGAAAATTAAAATGCTTTGTCTCCAGACCAGCAGTCAGCAGAATAGATCAGGCGGCATCCGGCCCTCAGCCTGTTTTTATAGGGACTTCCAACTAAGAATGGATGTTATGTTTTAAAAGTTTGAAAAAAGATCAGAAGAAAAAGATTTTTTTCACATAAAACTTCTACGAAATTTAAGTTTCAGTGGCCATAAATGAGAGTTTTGATGAGGAGGCATTTAGCACATTCACAATTTTGGGCTATCATCAGCTTTCTGATTTCAAAACTTTTTAATCACTCTAAAGAATACTTCGTCCCCAACTTTCCTTCCCCTCATCCTCTGGCAACCACTAATCTACTTATCTCTCTAATAATACTCATAAATAGTAACTTATTAATATATATCAAATTTTGGGACATTAACATGAGTTAAGGTTAATATAACTATATAGTATATCTATGTATATCTTTATCTATTTATATCTATATAGTATATCATATATCTAAATACTATCTATATAGTATATCTATATATCTATATAGTATATCTATATAGATATTTATATACACATACATCAAAACATATAATATACTATTTTTTAAAAGTATGGCGTTATTTAAATTTAAAATCTGCTGTTGTTATTTCAGTAGAGGATACTTTAACATTTGTTCCTCAAACTTCTTATTAACATGAATCTTTCTTGGGGATTAAGTCATTTAGTCGTGTTCTTCTGCAGATATTTAATACTTGAGTCCTATCTTTGTGGTTTTTCAGTTAGTGTGAAAATAAAATTTTAGATCACCATAGCTGCTTACTGAGTTTAAAGTTCAATAGAATTAGAATTTAGGTCTAGAAATGTACATGGGATATAAACTCTTGCTTGGTCAGACTGTTTAGCACGCTGACCTACACAGCCTTCTCTCTGTCCCTCTCCATCTTACTTCTCTCTCTTCTGTCTTTGACCTTGCTAGTGGGACCTTTGTAGTGTGTTCTTTCCAGTGCCTGAGCTACAGCAAACACAGTGAGTTCGATTTTTTTTTTTTGATTCCACATATAAATGAGATTGTACAGTATTTGTCTTTCTCTGACTTATTTCAGTTATCCTAATGCCCTCAAGGTCCATCCATGTTCTCATAAATGACTGAATGATATCCCAGCACACACACACACGTGTGTGTGTATGTGTGTGTGTGTGTGTTTGTGTGTGTGTGTGTGTGTGTGTGTGTGTGTGTGTGTGTGTAAATTTATTTTCCTTTCATCCATTCCTGGATACTTAGGTAGTTTCCATGTCTTGGCTAATTTAAGTTAATGCTGCAATTAAGATGGGGGTGATGATATCTTTCTGATATAGTGATTTCATTTCCCTCAGATACATGCCCAGAAGTGGAATTGCTGGATCATATGGTAATTCCATTTTTTTAATTAATTAATTAATTAATTAATTTATTTATTTATAGGAACCTCCATACTGTTTCCCAGAGTGACTAAAAAATTTGCCACCAACAGTGAAACAGGGTTCCCTTTTTCCACATGCTGGGAGATATGTCTCTCTTATCTTTTTGTCAGTAGCCATTCTAATAGGTGTGAAGTGATATTTCAATGTGATTTGATTTGCGTTTCACTTATGGCAGTGATGCTGAACACTTTTTCGCATATCTCTGGACTATTTCCCTGTCTTCTTTGGAAGCCATAGATTCAGATCTTTTGCCCATACTTTAATTGGGTTATTTGTTGTCCCTTTTTTCTTTTTCTATTCAGTTCTATCAGTTCCTTATATATTTTGGATATTACTTCCTTATCACTAATATAATTTGCAATTTTTTTTCTCCCATTCCTTACATTGCCTTTCAATTTTGTTGGTTGTTTTTTGTTTTGTTTTGTTGTGAAGTACCTTTTAAGTTTGATGTAGTCCTACTTGTTTATTTTTCATTGTATTGCTAGTGTCTTTTATGTCATATCCAAAATATTGCCAAGACCAAAGACAAACTTATTTTTTATTCATATTCACTTAAATCCTGTGTCTTCATGACACTTCTCTCTGGATTATTTTAAGGCTTCTCCTTGCTTTGGCTTTATGCATATTGAATATGATAAACTCAGTTACATATATTTTTGGCATTAATCCTTCTTGGTATTCTCTGAAACACCCAAATCTGAAATTCAGTGTTCTTGTCATTAATTTTGGAAAAATTCTTAGCCATTATTACCTCAAGTATTTCTTCTGCTTCTCTCTTTCTTATCCTTTTAGTATTACAAATATATGTATGTTATACATGGTTTTTGGTATTTTTCTAATTATGATTCTTTTTTTTTTAATCTTGGCATTTCTATTCAAGAAGTTTCTATTGTCCTGTCTTCAAGCTCACTGATTATTTTCTCCGTTATATGCAGTCTATTTAGGTGCCCATCAAAGGCATTGTTTAGTTCTGTTTCAGTTTTTTATTTCTAGTATATTCTTTTAATTCTCTTTATAGAGTTTTATATCTCTGCTCTTTTACCCATCTGCTCTTGCAAGTTGTTTACTGTTTTCATTAGAGTCCTTAACTTTTAAGCAATAGTTATTTTAAATTCCTTGTCAGGTAATTCCAAAATGTGATCATAGCTGAATCTAATTCTAATGCTTGGTTTGTACACTTCTGATTTTTTTTTCTTGCATTTTGGCATATCTTGTGATTTTTTTCCTGAAAGCCAAACATGATGTATCAGATAAAAGGCAGTAAATAAAATAGGCCTTGAGTGTGAGGTTTTGTGTTAATCTAGTCAAAAGCTGAAAATTATTCACTGTTTCTGTAGCAAAGATGTCAAAGTCTTCAAATTTTAGTGTTATTTTTTTTCTCTCTGTTTTCTTTGGACTTTCCTATGAGCTTCTGCATAGATAGAGTGAATTTTGCAGTCATTTCATGTCATTGCTTTTATTATGCTGGGCCCTGTTGTGGTGGTGAGGGGCAAAGGAGGGAAATTCAATCATTTAGTGGGCCTCTTTGCCTGGATGTGCCTTTCACAGATGCTTATTAACTTGTTTTCATCTGTTGGTGAGACAGGAAGACTAGAGGGGTCTAGCATGGGAGGAATTCTCTTATCTCAGCTGATAGAAGGCTCTGTTAAAATCTTTTGCTCTGGAGAGTAGGTTTTTGTTTTGGAGAACATTCTAGATACATTTCACAATGTTTACATTATCCCTAGCCCTGCCATATCCAGGAGGACATCTTTCTTCACTCTTTAAAAAAAAAAAAAAATTAATAATTTATTTATTTGAGAGAGAGACAGTGAGAAAGAGTATGAGTGAGGAGAAGGTCAGAGGGAGAAGCAGACTCCCTGTGGAGCTGGGAGCCGGATGCGGGACTTGATCCTGGGCTTGATCCTGGGACTCGATCCTGGGACTCGATCCTGGGACTCGATCCTGGGACTCCAGGATCATGACCTGAGCTGATGGCAGTCGCTTAACCAACTGAGCCACCCAGGCACCCCTCTTTCTTCACTCTTAATTATGAGAATGTGACAGGATTCTTAGCAATGAAATCTATAAAAGTGTGGGGTCCCCTGCAGAGACTGTCACTTCTGGGATTTCTTTACTATCAAGCTAGCTCACACCTAGCCTCCAATAATTAATCAAAATTACTATTTAAATGTTTCTTCCAGCTTATGGTTTCAGTGACTTCTGCTCAAGGTAAATAGTCCATGACTATAATTCTGGATTCATTTGTCTCTCTAGATTACAAGAAGGGATCTGCCCTGCAACCTCAGAACTCTGATGAGCACAAAGTAAGTAACCAATTTTCAGTTTGTTCAGTTTTTTTTTCATTGTATTGTAATTTTTTTATTGTGTTCTCATTAGAGCCGAAATAAGATATCTGTCTATTATGCCTTCAGTTACATGTCTTTGGAATGAATATCCTGATGAAGGAAGTTCCAAAGTACTGAGTGGCTAAAATAGAATTTTGAGTATGCACAAAAAAAAAAACCCAATAAACCCCAAATAATGTTAGTATTATTGCTAAAATGGCTTACCAATGTCCTACAATAATATGCAACATTCTTTTTTTCATTCACTGATTTCATTTCACTGTGGCATATGCTGGATTCACCAATGATACGCACATATGCATCACATTCTAATTAATAGTATGGTAGCATGTGGGTTATGTTTTCTGCAACAGTTACTTATGCCTTACATATTTGTCTTTTGAGCTATTATACTGTTCATAGCAATGAGTAGAAATAAGTTCACATGACAACTGAAATAACACAAAATAATAAAGCACAAAATATCAGTACAAGGAACAAGGCAAGTTGCTACAATTAGAATAGCAGAGGCAATGGGTACTATAATCCAGACAAATGTTCAGGAGCTATTGAATCATAATAGAAAAGTTAAAAATTAATAAAAGTCTTAAAGAACTGGATAGAAGAAAAAGACCAGTGATAAACTAACATTTTCTTTCAGATTTGAAAGCAGGAGAGAAAGCCCAACAACTTTGGTATGAAGTACAAATAGGATACTCCTAACTTGTTAAATCTCATGCTGCTTGCTTCTTAGTATACTTCAATTATCTTTATTTAGAAAAATTTAGCAGGATTAATATGAAGCAATGGATATGATAAATGTTTGAAAAATGCACCTCTTATTGTCTATATAAAAATGTGTTTCTGCAAATATTCCACATGTCTATTGATTCACATATCTACACATATCCTGATGAATTTTGTTAAAATAAAAATTATTGTTTTCAATTGGCTATGACAAGAAGAAGAAAGCAAAAATGATGATTTGAGAGATGTGGAGATGATAGAATCTACAGTACATAAATGACTATTTAAGAATAATAAATATGAACAAGGACAAAAATGCGTAGGCAACTAGAATGCACTAAAATTGGATATTCTTTTAATATTTAAAATTAACTTACTATTAGAGTAGATAAAAATTAAAAATTTTTAAAGATTTATTTATTTATTTTAGAGAGAGAGAGAATGCATGGGGAGGCAGAGGAAGAGGGAGAGAGAGAATCTCAAGCAGACTTCCCACTGAGTGCAGAGCCCTATATGGGGCTTGATCTCATGACCCTAAGATGTTGACCTGAGCCAAAAGCAAGAGTTGGCACTTAACTGACTGAACCATCCAGGTGTGCACAAAATTATAATTGAAACAGTATTTTATATAATATGCATATTAATATATAATTATGTGCCTATTAATTAGTCTAGACAAGAGAGTTTTAGTTAATAGATTTTATAATGATTATCTTTCTACTGAATGAATCTATTTTCTAAACATTTTTGGAATATTTCTGGATGTTCTGTTTACATTTAATGAAATTATCTGGTTGCATTTGACTAATCATCAAGTATAATAGTAATATAGCCAAAACACTTTTTTGATATAAATTAGAAAGTGTATGTATAATATAATAAAAATATATATTTCCAAGTATAATCCCCATTTGTATTTTTGTGTTTTGTTCATGTGAGGATCCATTAAACTCTCACCTAGCTCCTTAGTGTATAATTAAATCTCCTTTTAAAGTTAATGTTTTCTAATAATGATAATAGGTTTTAAGTCACAGTTTCTTAAATATTACTGTGATTATTAAATTGAGACAATAAAGAAATATTTTTAACCTAAAATTATATTTTATAAATATCAGTCATTAGAACAGAAAAATATGGAAATAAAGAATGGGTTTATAAAATCTTTTTCTCATTCCAAGTTTCCAATTACATATATATTAATCCCTTTTGTAGTGTGTCACAGCTCCTGGATACTGTGGGGATTTTTTTAAATTTTTGTTTGTTTTTGTTGGTTTTTTTTTTTTTTTACCTTTTTTTCTACTTGTACTGTATTTGGGGAATTTCTATCAACCTATTTTCAAATTCATTGATTTTTTTTTTCTTTAACAATGTTGGCTCTAGTGATAATTCCATTGTAATATATATATGTACATATATATGTGTATATATACACACATATATTTTTGTTAGTGTTTTATTTTTGTTATTATTGTTATTTCTAGTGTTCTAAGTTTATACTTTCTCAGAGTTTTCACATCTCTGCTGACATTACTCATCTGATACTGCATTGCTTACCTGATATTGCCTCCAAAGTCTTTCTTAGATATCCTAGGGCAGAATAACATTTGAGCTCTCAACATTTTAACATACTTTTGTTGAAGTAATCATGTTATAATGAACATCACTGGAAACTAGAGCTACTTAAGAATAAGGAATTGGTCTTGTCTTTATTTTTAATCACTAGAAATTAACACAATGACTAATATAAATATTTGTTGAATTAATGAAGGTTGAGCCAACATTTTTATATAGATATTGATATTAAAATATTTTTTATTGACATTCAATATTGGTACACTGTATTAAGTATAGTAAGTGCATAGTAAGTGCCTAGTACACTTACTGGTATATAGTAGGGACTCACTAGGTAAATGAATCAACGAATGACTATTTATGTTTATTACTAAATATATTTTCTTATTCCATTTCAAAAACTTTGAAATTACTAGTAAGTAACTTTAGAAAATATCCCCTAGTTCTAAGTTTCTCAGATTCATCTCTGAGTCATATTTTTACTTTAACATTTCAATGTTTACTTTCCTTTTCTAAATTGGAGATTTATTGTGAACACAAATTTTATAATAATCCTGAGATTTTCTGTGTTAAAATGGAAATCTTGCCACTTTATCACCAAAAGATTGCAATAATAATGAACTCAAATCAAATATCTGATTGCTTTTGCAAATATTGTGCCCTCTGCAGAGTGCATCTTCTGAGAGAACACATCAATAGTAAAAAAAAAAAAAAAAAAAAAAATAAATAAAAGAGGTACTATTTAATATAATTCACACTAAACATATTCTATCTGTGAAGATGTTTTACAAATCTTAACATAATTATTGTGTTAGATATATGAAATACACCTTTATCCTTGCATCTTTAATGTAAAATTTGAGTTTGTTTGGGTCTGAAAATGTGCTTGTGTTCTTGGAGTCCTCTGAGATACTTATTTTAGGATGGTGTGGTAATTGCTGTCAGGACTTTTCTTGATAATGATTAATAATTAGAATCTCATCTACTACTTCTCTTTCCAAAAAGCCTTTATCGACATTAACACTTTTGACCTTTTTAATTGCATGGATTAAAGCTAGAAATAGGTGGTTATTAATGTTCTGTACTTGCATGCCTGGAGCTTGAAATAATGTTTGCTTTCTCAATAACATTCAGCAAGTTTACATTTCCCTCAGTAAATGTGACTTTAAAGGTGGCTCCATAGTGGGTATTAATTTGGCATTCATCAACCTTTCAGCTGCACTTAGCAGTTTCTTAGTATTTGCTAAATCCTCCTTGATGCATCCATGTCATTCTAATTACAGATTTTAACTGGGCTGCACAAACACACATGCCCCATTTATTATAGAAAGGAAGAAAAACTATTCATAAAATTGTCTGCTTTTCCTTTTCTTTATACAAAATTTAAAATGGTCGCATTTGGACTTGTCATTCAAATCCACCAGGGAATGACAATGATGTGAAACAATCTTGAGAATGCAGAGCTATACTGTAGAATTAAAGGTACCTTTGATACACACCCTCCCAATTAAGCAGGTCACTTATGTTTCATTTTTGGAAGCGTGAAAAATAACATGGTCTGAGAAAAATTTGTATTGGCATATATACAGGAAGGGAAAACATATTACTTAGGGAAAATGGGTTTTGCACAATAACATAACCATGAATAAAAATATAACAACTTGAGGTACCATTTGTGTAGATTGTATGCTTATATTATGCATAAATAAATAATAGACATGTTTATACATTCATATATATGCATAGCTGTGTATTCACCATATAAAATATATTTACATATTTAGTGATTAAAATATCAACTCTATATTAAAATATTTAACATATTATCCCATATCTACTTGTACTACAAATCTGAGAACAAACTGAAACTTCTTTCACATTGTTTTCTAACTATTATGTTTGAACTAGCAGCTGGAAGTTAAACCCATAGATTTACCTTTTATGGTTTTATCTTGACATACTTCAAATAAAATGAGATTAGTGAGAAACTTGGCAGAGATGAGAGAAAAAATATCTCTTATTTTTTACACATGCAAAACTATTTGAACCTAATCATTTTAATACTGACATGAGCAGCTGTGATAGTGCTCATGATTTGATAATGAGAGTTGTGTGTCTATAAGGCAGTTTCCAGAAAACTAGTGCTTTATAGACTAAAGGTAATTGTGTGTGCATGTGCACATGTACACACACAGGACTAGAAAGAATTTTCATAATCCAATTTCCATTTTCTCCAGTATACTTTTTGTTGTGATCGGGTTCAGGCCAGGCTTCCCCCAAATATGCCACTTTGTTCTTTGGTTATTTGGAACTAAATTTACCTAAGAAACAGCCAATGCAAGGACACTAAGAGTATCCTCTACCTCCCTGAAAGCAGAAAATATATCCCCCATGTGAAAGATACCCTTCCTGTGCCAGGAGGAAATGAGGTATCCTTTTCAACAGAGAGGAATTCAGGCCCAGAAAGCTGTATAAACAAACCTTGTCACTTCTTTAGTAATTCAGTATCCCAAGTCCAAACTTCTCTGTCTTATCAGTTCTTCACAAATCTATTGTTTCTTTGTCTTAATGGTATAAAAGCTGCCTGCTTTGGTCACTTCTTTGAGTTTCAAATTTTTATGAGCTCCTGTGCATACTAAATAATTTTTTCCTTTACTGTTTTATATCAATTGAATTATTAGGCCAGCCAAAGAATCTAGAAGGAAAAAAAGAAGCATTTTAGCTTGTACAATTGAAACTGCTTTATAAGATACAGGAATATGTTGTATCTTTTACAGGTTACTATTAAAAATCCAGAGTAAAAATTATTTAATTTGATAATTTGCACTTGTTTTGTAATGCTCATATATTAGAATGTATTATAGATATATTTATTTGCTTTGCTTTACAACATATGAAATTTAAAAATACTGTTTTTCTTTAAATTTGAAAAGACTAAGCTATATAGAATTTTTGTGACTTGTCTAAGATGACATATACATTAGTGGATGAATTAATGACAGTTGCCTCTTAATACTTACATAAATTTTGTTAATCTCTGAACCTTATAAGTTGATCACTGTACTATTTTTCATATTTATCAGAAACTTCTTATATACAACTGCAAGAACAGCATAACCTATGAGACATAGAAGATACTCAATAATTAGCTACCAAAAAAAGACTGAATAAAATTGTAGGTCTTTTGACTTTTTAACATCATGAAATTGGATGTAAAAATAATCTTCAAAATAAGTTAAAATAAAAATAGAAATAAAACAGATACATTTATTTTCCAATGAACTACCCTAACTATTGCAGCTTCAAGTCGATTAATATTTTTTAGAATATTGTTATTCCTGTCCCTATATATTAATGGGAAGTCCATTGAACCATTTTTGTGACAATCTGGAATATAGAACAGAAAATGTTAATATAGGAAGCTGAAGGCACATTAATTCCTAGATATTTTAGTCGAGACATAGTGTAAATTGCAAGAATAAGTAATATAGTCTGAATGAGTAGAAGCATACTGAAAAATTTTCTAATTGTTATTGTTGCTTTGTGACCTCAGATACTTCTGGATTTAATATGAAGCTGGTCCCTGTATGTGGAGGTCCGGGGAGATGGAAAAAAGAGGCGGACAGCCTAGATTGTTAGGTAGCAGGTTTAATTAGTAAGGGAACTTACTTATAAGGATTGTCTTTGGATGGCTGCAAGATGAGTAGATTCCTGCACCTGCCCACCAGAATCTTAAGAGTTTATTTAAAGGCCTTAACTCAGATCGTTCATGTACGCGGTCCAGATAGTCTCACCACCACATTACTATCTCAAAGCTGTATCCTTGCCTCTCAGGGCAGCTTCTGGGAGCAGGGGATGGAAGCAGATCAGGCATTCGAAAGACAGGAGAGGCAGGGAGGGGTTGCCAATTTCTGGATCCAGTTCAAGGGCCAACCAATGATCACATCTTCTTAAAGACTTCCCTTAATACTAATATTAAATGAAAGCAGATATGTTCAAAAGACTTTAAAGGAATCAATGGGCAGATTCTTCTAATCAGAACAGTTTTGAAGATTAACCAAAATTTTCGTTAATCATTATAAGAATTAAAATTTGTGAAATTAAGCAGATATTTATAAAGTGAAAAGAAAGTATTGGAAGAGACGATTGCCAAGAGATTTCCAAATTAGTGTCAGACAGCAGAAATAAAGCACTTGGAATTTTTAGTACTATGAATACATTAGTTCGTGTTCTCTAGTTATGCTGTAATGATAGGCCCCAAAGTATAACAATATCAAAAGCTTATTTCTTGCTCCTTTTATGTATTGGTATGGATCAGATTTGGCTCTGTTTATGGAGTCTTCATTCAGAGTCCAGACTGAAAGAAAAACCTTAATCTTCCTCGTGGAACTTTGGCTCAGATATGGCTTATGTACTTCCTGTGCATGTTTCTTTTTCTAAAGCAGATCATGGAGCCAGTCTTAAAGTCATTGTGGTGAGAAGTGAACTTTTTTAATAGGGGAGACTCTGTAAGCATAGAACTGAATAGAGGCATAGGTATTTGGAACAAATCTGACAATATATTACAGAAAATAAAAAAATATATATATTTTCAAAAGTTCTCAAATACAAGAGTAAATACTTCATTCTATATGTAGCATTGCCAAATGTTACATTTAATTGTGGATTCTTCAAGGATCTCATGTTATCTGTAAGACTAGGGAGACCAATTTGGAAAGGGTAAATCATTGTGTTCCCATTGAAGATCATATATATAAACCATAGAAAAATCTGTAATACTTGGAGTTCAGACAGTTTAGGAACTTTAGTCTTAGGAAATACATTGGGGTGGGGGGAGATTATGTCTCATGGTCAAGGGTGATAAATTTGTTGGGCCACTTCCAAGAACATACAGGGCATGACTAGCCATGAATTAAGAGGCTGAAACCCATAAATCAAGAACACATGTTGAAAGATTCTACACAGAAAAGCTAGCAAGTGAGAAATTAGAGTTTACATTTTCCTAGTAGATCTGATTAAAGGGCTATGTAGTAGCTATATATAAGGAGCTATCCCCTGAGGAAACACCCAATAATGACCTCAGGATTAATTGGGTATTAAGTGAATCTCTGGAAATTCTGCCTCTTTAGTCCATATTTCAGTGATATTTATTGATACTACAAGCCATGAGAGAAATAAGCTGCTACTATTAAGAACTGGACTACTGTATCAAATGGTGAGAAAAGTAGCAGGTAATTCACTCTAAGAAATCTTCCAACAAAATTCCACTTACCACAGTATATCTAGAGACATCAATGTCTTAAGATGGTCTAAGTAACTAAATGATTTTGAAGGAAAGGGGAAAGAACTAATTCTAAATGATCAATTAATGGTGTGTTTCATTATTTTATATCATTTAATTTATCTTTCAGTCTATTTATTTTATGTTCTTGTTCTGGTGAAAAGATAATATATTATAAAATATAGGTGGCTACTTAACATGTCTGTTGTATGATGTTTGTTCTGCAATGTTGGAAGGAAAAAGAGTGTTTCAAACAAGTAGATCGATAAATAAGTGTGGATGCATTATGTACACTGGATTACTTAAATTCTCAATCTAGTCTCTTAGGTAAAATTGAGATGTTATCTCTGTATTGGTTGAGAATCTTTCAGCTGCAAGTCAAAGAAAGCTGAGTTAATTAAGAAACCCACAAGTGTAAGATACAACTGGATACTGGGAGTTCAAGCAATATTGTCAAATTTCCATTACTTATTTCATCCACATTTTCTCTTTCTCCTGCATGTAGATTTCATTCTTTAATTATGCTCTTTAGATGCAGTAAAAGGGTTGATTTCCGTGGTCCAAATTCAAATGCAATCTACATTGTAATATATGGGAATGAGAGGGTCTGTTTTTCCAACTCTGGGAGGATAACACATAATTGACTTGGCTTTGGTCAGATATTCTTCTCTGAAATAATTTTGTGACCATAGGGATAATGTGTCCCTTTTGAGAATGATAGAGATGATTATTGACACATCATCTTAGACCATATGGAGTTCAGGAAGGCTGAACTGGATACTGACCAAGAACATACGTCCACTAAAATTATGTATGGCAGTGACACGAAAATGCATCTTAAATGATTAAAAGTTAACAGAGCTTTTCCAAATAAAAGAAAAATGTGAGCGCTTCTAACAGGTATTGTGGCATGAATATTTCTACATAATTAGAAATCTGTTTTTGCTCTGAGCTACCCCAAGTCTATTCTCCTCCCTAAAAGATAATCTGCAAAAACAGTACTTATTACTTCAACAGACAAAAAATAATCACAAATTAGTGGGAAACACACAGACAAGAGAAAAACTGCTAGAACACAACACAAATAGAAGAGGAAACCACTGTCTAGTACCTAGTAAAATACACTAGATATTTGTTCCAGAGGAAGGAAATAAAGGCATCTAGTTAACTGATAGAGATTTTTTTTAATTTAGAATTTTATCTTTCCTTAATTATAGAGTCTAATTTTTTTGAATTAATATTGAGTGTTATGATTTGAGGAATCATAGAGCTGTGGGGGTGAAAAAGTGATTTGAGAGACACACGAGTAGATGAAGTATATCGCCAGAAATGAAACAAAGTAAGAAAAGAATGGAAAGCCATACCAATATAAAGAAAACTAATTTAGTCAACCCTGATAAAATATTTTTACCAGTCCTTAAGGTAAAAAAATAATTGATAAGTAGACCCAGATTCTACATTATTTCATTCATCATAGATTTCTCACTCAACTTGGTCTGTTTCTGTTATCTTTGATTAACTTTTGCCAACTTGTGGTAATACTCTGGTCCTTGTTCCTACAGAATTTTTTTTTTTTTCTGTCTGGGAATACTTAGACTTTAATCTTCTATCCTAATGTTCTTAAATTCCAACATAGTGAAATTAGGTATGGGCTTTTTTTTTTTTTTTTCCATTTAAAGGGATACTAATTAGGTCCTTTTAATCTGAAAATTCTAATTGCTTGGCTAAAGGCATCTTTCTTCTATTTATTTTTTTATTATTATTATCTTCTCCACTCATTCACTTTTTTAGTGTTTTTTTTTCTAGAACTTCCACTAAATGGCTATTGAAATGTCTGAAAATACAGTGCTGAGAAAATAAAAATCCAATCAAGATAGAATTATCTCCACAAAACAGGGAAAAGAAAGAAAGCTGTTTTATTACAAAATGGAACGTATCTATAGTGCCATGCACATCATAGGCAGTCTGTAAAAGAGGCTACAAAGTCTAGACAGAATTTCACACACATTAGTTAGGGAGAACAGGAGAAAGAACAATTTAAATGCTTCTTATCCCCTTGTGATAAGCTCCTGGATCTCCTAAGGGACTCTTGAGTTTATTTTAGAGATCTGTGTCTACATTTCTATGAGTCAGAAGGCCCTTAAAAACAATAGACCAGGCCTACTATCAAGTCTATTATGCTTCTAAGGAGACATACCAAAGGGGGCATGATAAAATGTCATAATTTTACCCTTACAGTATGGATGTTAGCTAACATTTACCAAGCAATCACTATTGTCAAATACCTTTTTAAGGACTTTGTATATATTAACTTTGGAGCCCCACAATATTTCTAAGAAATATCTATTATTATATACTACTACTACTAGTAGTATTCTAAAAATGAAAAAGAAGCAGAAAGTCTTTTTTTTTTTAATGCCTTGTCAAAGTTCATACAGATATTAAGAGAAACTAGGATTTAATTCCTAACAGTCTCAATCAAAAGTACACAATCATTCCACTCTACTTCATCATATATATTTTTCTCTCTTTTTCATCTCTCATAATTATATTCTTTCTGTCTTCCTAGATCTTTCTTAATCCACTCTTCCAACTCAATAATTTACTCTTCAGTTGAGTCCATTATGGATTTTTGTCCTTTAATTTGACTTTTACTCCTACTATCTAGATTTTTTACTATACTTTACTATACTTTTTCTTACTATATTTATTATATTTACTACACTTACTTCACATTTTACAAAATATTCTAAAATCTCTCTAAGATATTAGTTATTCTTCTATTTTTCTCTTGGCTTAGAGTTGTATTATATTTTACTTCTGTTGCTACTCTTTCTTGGTATTGTTTCTAACAAGTATCAGTGAGCCTTGATGATAGGCCTATACTTGAATTTTCTGACTACTCAAATGATTGTATGATGTTCAAAGGGATATACTGGTATCTTACCTTTGAAGGAGGGTGGCGCTCTGTAATCCATTGACTTTTTGTTGTTATCTCTTTTGTCCAAACATCTGGTCTCCCTACTTTAAAAAGAAAAGAGCTTGCAGTTAAAAACAAATTGCAAAAGGAGTGAGGTAAAGTTCAAACAAAAGTATGGCAATGTAGTGCTAGAAAACAGTAAATATCATTAAAGTCAAATACCTTGGTCTGTGTGTGATGAAAATTAGATTTAGAGATGCAAAGTGACTTTCATGAGGAAATATAGTTCATTTAAACATTAATCTAGGAATTGAACACAGTCCTTTTTACTGGCAACCCAGAGTTCTGTCACTTCTTTTTAATATCAAATTTTTATCAGTCTTAAAGTTTGTCATAAATACATTCAATTAGGGCTTCAATACAATTCTGATACATGACATTAAATTAATATTCAAAAGAAACTTTATAACATATACACATTTATTTTGCAAAAAACGTTCATTTAGAGGAATGGAAACAGACTTCCTGAAGCATTTCAGCTAAATTATAATCTCTATTTTTTATTTTATTTTATTTTTTATTTTTTTTTACTAAATACCTAGAATATTCTTCAAACCAAATTTTGATCTGGGAGGTAGAAGAGTGCAGAATCTATGATCCTGAGTTGGGAAATCTGAAATAATCAAAGCTTTACCATCAACTAGCTCCTTGACTTGAGCAAGCATTCAAACTCTCTGGGTTTCAGGTTCTTTATCTGTACATTTAAAGAGCAGTACAGGGACTTTCTGGGGCCCTTCCATATGCAAGTCATTAATTCAATGTTATTTAAACTCTACAGAACCCAGAGCTTCTTATAATTAGCTCATTGAATTTGTGTGCCAACCATGGTACATTTTTGTTTAAACAAACCTTGAGACAATTAGGAGATTTGGAATATATATAAGATTTTTTTTTGCTGTGAGTGGGTTGAAAGCTTCTATATTCTGAGTTTACTACAGATACCTTGGTTCTCAGGCGTTCATTTGGGTTTTGATATTCTAGATATTTTTTCTATGTATATCTGTCTTAATGTCTATAAAATTGGGATAATAATAGCATCTAGTTCAGCGAAGTTATAGTGAGGACGAAATTCATAAAACATGCCAAATGATTAAAATATTACCTTGCACATCTAATTCCAAAATGTTAGCTATTATCCTTCACCTTCCCAATGTGGTCATCTTCTTCTCTCTTTGCATAGAAATATTTATGATGTATTAATAGTGTACTTGCCAGTTGATAAATAGATTCCATGGTATAGACTGTCAAATATATAAATCAAAGCACTAAACTAGTGTTCTAAAGCTAGAATTCAGGTGGATGTTTATCTTTGTTTAAAATATGATATATTGATGACATTTCTGCCCAATATAGAAAATTTCAAGCTAGATCAAAATTTCTCTCTCTTTCTCTCCATCCCACTCCTATCTCCCCTCTCCTCATTCCTACCATCTTTCAACTTTTCCCAGTACCTTAAACTGAGTCAAAACCAGGAAGCCTGTCCTTATTGGATTAAAAATTTAAAAAGTAAACAAGCTTTAAAAATAAATAATCATATAAGATATTTTCTAGACAATTTTCCTTCTTTCTGTTTTTTCATCTTTCTGCTCTTGAATTCTTGTTTTCATATTACTGTTTTTCAAATCCCTTCCCTTTGACAACTTCTTGATCCTCTCTTCAGGCTGCTAAATGGGCATGACTCTTGCCTTTCTAAGGAGGGAGAAACTGCTTTCCTATCAAAGGTATAATAAAACTCTTAACGACTCCCATTCATCCTTGTGTGATAGAGCCAAACTATAAAAAGTAAAAACTAATGGGATGCAAGTTGCTACAACCATTCTAGAAAACATCATGGAGTTTCCTCAAGATGTTAAGAATAGAGATACCCTACAACCCAGCAATTTTAATATTGGGTATTTACCCCAGAGATACAGGCATAGTGAAAAGAAGGGAAACCACTCCAATGTTCATAGCAACAATGTCCACAATAGCCAAACTGTGGCAGGAGCCAAGATGCCTTTCAACAGATGAATGGATAAAGAAGATGTGGTACATATACACAATGGTATATTATTCAGCCATCAGAAATGGTGAGCAACCACAATTTGCATCAACATGGATGGAACTGGAGGGGATTATGTTAAGTGTAGTAAGTCAATCAGAGAAAGACAATTATATGGTTTCACTCATATGTGGAACATAAACAATAGCACGGAGGGCCATAGGGGAAGGGCAGAAAATCCAAAGGGGGCCGAAATCAGAGAGGGAAATGAACCATGAGAAACTATGGACCCTGAGAAACAATCTGAGGGTTTCAGAGGGAAGGAGAGGAGGGGGAGGGTATAGCAGGATGATGGGTATTGAAGAGAGCATGTGCTATGATGAGCACTGGGTGTTATACTTAACTAATGAATCATTGAACACTGCATCAAGGAATAATTATGTACGATACAGTGGCTAACTGAACATAGTAAAAAATAAAGTAAACATTACAAAAGTCAACTCGTAAAAGTAAAACTAGCTGAACTAGCTACAAATTAAAGTTTGGAAGTGGTAAGCTTCCATTAGTATCAATAGATCAAAACCTTGTTCAGAAATAAATTGCTTAAATAAACCATAGAAAATTGAGAATAAGGCCTTAAAAAAAGAATCAACATTCAAGCAGAGGGTGAAGTGGAAGGACAGGGTGGTAGGCAAGAAAAGTCATCCAAATTTGGATAATGGAAAGAAAACAGGCAATGTTTTCTCCTTTTAGTTTTTTGTTTGTTTGTTTGTTTGTTTTTGTTTTTTAAGATTTTATTTATTTATTTGAGAGAGAGAGAAACAACAACAACAACAACAGGGGGAGCAGCCGATGGATAGAGGCAAAAGTAGGCTCTCCACTGAGCAGGGAGCCTGATGTGTCCTTAATCTCAGGACCCCAGGATCATGATCTGAGCCAAAGGCAGATATTTAACTGACGGAGCCACCCAGACTCCCTTCTTTTAGAGTTTCAAGTAATTTTATAAAAAGGAACTAGAAATTTTATTGAAAATCCACTGAATAGTCTTTACTTCTTGATGTTAAAATATAAAAAATGTGAATTCAATACTTCTGAATTTTTGCTTTCATTAAGTAATACATTAAAGAACACACTTGAGAAGTGGAATCTTTTCTGAAGCTTCAACATGTGCAGTTTTTTATCATTTATAGGTGACTCCATAAGTACATTAACATCTAATGATGAGAAATTAGATGGCATTATAGATCACTTCTCTCATTCTCATAATAATTCTTCTCTATTTATCTGCTATACAAGGGTAATTACATTTTGGGATTTTCTCTGATAGTTTGGGAAGAGGTTTCTTGTGCATGACAAGTTTCTACTTTCATACCTTATATAGTAATACTTATAATTATAATATTATGATAATATTCTGCCATCCATTGTGGTTAAAGCAAGGTATGAAACATGTTTTAAGGAATATTCCCCAGGATAGATTTTTCTACCTATCTTTTATCTTTAAGTTAAAAGTCCTTGTCATTAACTTACTTTCTCATTTTGTTGGTGGTCTCCTCAGTGGCTTTTGCAACTTGTAGCTGGTAACTGAGCAGACTGTGGGATAATTACAAAGCTAACTTAGAGTCGGGACACCAAGTTTCCTTTCATAACCTTGTCACTAATACATTGTAAAACTTTAGGGAAACTATTTAACATGTAGGTGAGTTTACCAACAACCTCTAAAATCTTTTCTAATTTAAACTTCTTTTTAATAAAAAATTCTTTTTAAAGAACTCCTGTAAGTTGACATTATGAAATGTATTTGAAAGAAGTTCTATATTACTAAAACATGGCACATGTATAATCATATAATACACCTCACCATTTTCTCCACATTGTTCTGGAAAACGATATGGCAAGCAGAGAATCGGTAGATATTCTTAAAAACGTTATCAAAGTTTAGAGTGGAGTCAGTTGGATAAATTCCTGTGCTTTCTGAAGTGAAAGCTCTGTCTTTCCTCACCCTGTAAACTTGAGGGAGAAGTACTAGTTTTGCCAAGACATAGGAAAGTTGTAACAACAATGAAATTCCCGTCACCCTGCTACAATCCCCACTGTAATGCTTATGTCAGATGTGACAAATTTTGAAAAGGTCTGTACAACTAATAGCTGCCATGCATCTCTATTCTCCAGACATTCCTAAAGCAAAGAAAAATAGAGTCTTTGATTTTTGTTTGGTGATAGGTAATACTGTGATGGTACTAAAAACATCACTATTAAAAAATGCTAATAGGTACTTGTAAACTAATTGAAGATTATGTGTAAAACTATATTTATTTGATAAGTGAAGTAAACAGAATATTCAAGTTATTTATAATCTTTAGGCATGTGGAACAATCCCATTGGGCAGATTATTCTCAAATTAAGATAATGCTACTTTATAGTACCCCAAACAAATCATATGTTATAGTAATATGATTTCAAGAATCACTAAGGTGATCTGAATTCTGAGCTAGAACTCTGAAGTCAAGTTCATTTTTCAATCCATTTTCTTACTATACTGTGTGTGATAATAGGCAAGTAAGTCAGCAATTCCTGGGAAAGTGTTTTATCTCTTGAACAATGCCTATCTGACAAACTGAGAGAATGAAATATTCATATGGATATTAAATAACATTCTAAATAATTGTGTGAGTTTTAATTTCAAGTCAAAATGGGGTTCTTTTATTTCATCAGTAGTAGTGAGTTTTTAATCTAATCCCATTTTGGAGTGATAAAGTTGGAAAAAACTCATAATTCCTGACTTCTTTAAAATGTTATTGATGCTTCTCTCATTCATCTAAATTAATTAGTAAAAGGACAAATAAAGTTGAAATGAAGGATGAGAACACTCATGGTGAGCATACCATAAAAAAGACTTGCTGAGTCACTGTACTGTAGAGTACAAGAGTACAGATCACACTAATGTAATATTGTGTATCAACTATACTCAAATAAAATGAAATTCAAGACATTTTCACCTCATAAAGAGTAAAAAAGAAGAACATAGAATCTCTCCCAACTCCAAACACGCTGAATGATCAGAAAGAAACGAACTATACTTCTTGACAAGACCGAATTGTAAACAATTCCTAGGCTTATAAGCAGATGAGTGGACACGAGGGATGAGGAGAGGTAAGCCTTTGTTGCTTTGAATTTAGATTAGCTCAGTTCTTTTTCTTATTTTAGGTAGACTTCAGCATCTACAATCAAATGGAGTTTAATACTATTCATCTGTTCTTAGGCCCCCTGTCATATCTTTTCTAAGCTCCACCTCTGCATTGACAGATGGTTTTTACATAGTATTACAAATAATTTTTCTAGAAATTCTCTTAGTCCTAACTTATATTTAGATGATGACAGTTTTTGTCTCATCATCTTAGTTGTTTAACAGAATTTAATTTATGTTATGGTTGATTCAGGTAGCTCTCTATATTTTGCACACATCAAAGTAATATTAATTTATAAATAACAATTTACTATTATCTGAATGAGTAGAGAAGTCTTTTAAAATATTATGAAAAAAACCTAATGTTGAGAGTTAAGACATAAAGAATCCCTACTACTAAAATATACAGCACAAAATAAACACAAGGTACTATGTTTACCACGGTTTTATATATATATATATGTATATGTGTATATATATACACACACACATACACACATATAAAATTTAATATATTTATATTTATATATATATAATTACATTTTAATATTTAGTTTTAGTGTTGCCAATAATGCTTTATCTGCCTACCTCTGGAGATACAATGGATTTTACCAATATCCTTCCAGAAAGTGAACTGAAGAATTTTTCAAGCTATTGTGATAATTATTTAAAGTATTGCATAATTTATTTATATTTCTATCTATGTTTGTCATTTAACTTTCCAGTAAATAACTTCAAAGACAACAGATTTAAATTTTTGGCAATATGCTATGTGAGGCAATGATATTGAAATCTGGAGATAATTATTGCAGCTTATCACTAAAGGTACATTAATTAGGACAGTATTGATAGAGAGAGAGACAGAGGGAGAGAGAGAATTGTTGCACTTTATAATAAAAATCTACATTAGTTTGAATAGTAATATGAAAATACAGAAAGAAAGGCAAAGAAATGAAGTTAGAAGAATAGCCTCAACAAAATAAATTATTTTATAATACTGGGATCAAGTTTTTATAACCTGGGATCAAGTTAATTGAATTAAAATATTTACTGTAAGTCAGATTTATTGATAATTATCACATTCCCTAAATTCCAACATTTAATAACTAGATTTCTTTCTTCATTCCACTATGTACTTTCCAATTTTTATCCTAATAGTACAAATTTTAACAGGATATTTTATTTTAAGTGTAAAATTATAAATATGATCTAGGTAGACTATTTTCTTTTTAATGAAATTAAAAATTTTCTTACATACATATATACATGCATGGTAATAAGCTATTGAGAATAAATGGGATCTATCTATATGTGGCCTTTGGTTTCATTTTTTTCTAAACCATTCCAATGGTAAGGATATATCAAATTTCTTCTGAATAATATATATAAATAGGTTGAAATTACATGAAAGTATGTACCAACATTTAAATGTATATTTTAGAGACATTTTTAAGCAAAAATGTTCATCTTTGGTAAGAATAGGCAGTGGTTTGGTTTTAATTTCTTCACTTATCATTCAGAAAACCAATAGGTCATCAAGGATAACAAAAAAGATTTTCAAAACTACATTCTCAGCTAAATTAGGACACAGAAATGCCTCCAAATTTCATATGGAGTAAAAATGTGGCCAAAAAGCAAAGCCAGCTATCAAGACCACATAGGAAGTCAAGGAAATACTTTGAGGAGGTAAAATGTCATGTGGTTGCGTATTTCAGATCTCTCTAGTACATATTCACTTCCAGAAGAAAACAAAAAGCCTCATCCTGATAGGAATCTGTAGTAAGTATAGTTCTTTTACTGTGAATTGGGAAGAAAGAAGGTGCAAAAGTGTGTGGGAGTGCCCTGAGGTGACTGATCTCATAGTCTCTACCAAATATATCTTCTAAAGGTTACTGCTTCACATTTGAAGAAAGGACTGTGTCTCTTGGTGACAGCAGACTGTAAAAAAATATCAAAGAAAACCCAACTTATCAGTAGAAGTCCCCTTGAAATTGAAAAGGTTCTAAGGATCACAGGAGGGGTGGCTACACAGAGGTGGCATGAATTACCATTGCAATAACATACAGAGGGAGACCTGAAACTGTGAAGCCTGAAAGCTCCCCTCTTTATACACTCCACTGAAACCTCCTGCTATTAGTAGAGGGAAATTAATTCAGTCCAACACAAGTGCTAGAAAAGGAAAACTCAAAAGTTGACAGAAGTAGGCTTGGGCAATATATTTTAAGAAATCAGTAGAACAATTCTAAAGATGATATAATCTCATTAACAAAAGGCTTCAATAACAATAAAAACATGATAACACATTTCCAACATGTTTTTGTTTAAAATGAAGCAGTCAGACTTATGAAGTAGCACAAAGGGTAAACATCCAGAAACTCAAATAACACTTAAATTGGAAGTAGAATCTTATGATAGAACAACAGTGGAATGTGAAACGAGTTCTGATAAAATGAAAAAAAAGGAGGAAAAATTAATAAATAAAGAATAAATGCAAAGAAACACAAAAGAGAATAGACATGATAGGAAGTACAATGAGAACACAGAAGATAAAAAAAATGACACAATGATACATATATATAAAAAGAAAGAAATAATGAATTAAAGTTAACATTATAGATATAGATCATAGGAAAGGGCAATCTAAAGTATGCATTATTAAGAAAAAAGAAAGAAAAAAAGAAAAGAAAAACAATTGAAAATAAGTTTCCTAAAATATCTTAAATTTTGGGGGATCATCATCTACTTTACTAGAGCCTAAACTATTTAGTACAAACCCCAGCATATATAGGATGACATCCACCTCTCATAACACTGGGGCAAATGGAGAAAAATGTAGTTATTACTGAGAATGGGGATAACAATTTATCAATGCCCCATAAATATCTTGTCTATTTTCAGGATAATATGAATAAATAAATTTATATTTAAATATTATGAATAATATTTAAAGAATTCACCCTTGTTACTAGAGGGATTTCCACTCTAAATTCATGAGGATTTATAAACACATGGCACCAGACACTTGACAGATGAGATCAACAACAGTTTACTTATTAGTCACATATACTCAAAACTTAAGGATTTATAACAAGGTAGAATGTAATAAAGCTAATATAAAAAGGTTTCTGAATTCTGGTCCATTATGTAAAGAACCTGGAAGTTCTTGTTCTGTCCTAATAACAAATAAAAACAAAAATCTCTGTTGGAATAATGTTGATGTAAGAAAGCCAAAGTGTAATTGACATGTTGCTGGAGACTCATTGTGGACAAGTCTGAGAGTTAAAAACTACAGGAAACCCAGTTATGGGGGGAGCGGTGCCCTCACTTTTGTGACTTATATCTCCAGACGATTGATCAGGTTTCCAAAGTGAATATCGGCAAAATTTCCCCCTGCTTCTGGCAGGGAGAGGAGAAAAAGAACTATTCTGAAATACTCCAGAGAATTTTTGTAAAAAGTCTTGGCCCCAAGAGAAACTACTTTACTAGAGCCTAAAGTATTCAGGCTTTTTCAGAGCCTGACTGACTTCTGAGAAGGGATAAACACTACTTTAGCCTAATCTAGCCATCCTATCCTAAGGTAGGAAAACAAAACAAAACTGTGAAGCATTTATGAAGTTTGGGATTCAGAGGTACTTTTTGAATACCTAGGCTGAGACTTAATCATAGGACAATAGAATGTGTCTCATCACACCTTACCATCATGTTACTAAAGACCTATTAACCACAGCTTTTTTAAATATATTGTCATGTCTGGGTATCAAGAAAAAATTACCAGGCATACCAAAAGGCAAAAATAAATAACAATTAAAAAAGACAGTGTAGACATCAGAACAAGATATGACAGAAATATTAGGATTTTAAAACTGAGAATTTAAAACAACTATGATTAATATGTTAAGTTTGCTAATGGATAAAGTAGATGACATACAGGAATATATGGGTAATATAAGCATAGAAATGGGAATTCTAAGGAAGAATGAAATGAATAATGACCAAAAACACTAAAAGAAGAGTGAGTGAAACAAAGAATGCCTTTAGTGGACTTATGAAGCAATTGTATATGGCTAAAGAAAGACTCTGAGCCTAAGGTTGTATCAATAGAAATTTTGAAAACTAAAACAAATAGGAAAAATTCTAGAAGGAAAAGAAAAATGCCAGAGTTACCAAGAACTGTGGAACAACTACAAAATGTATATCTTACATCTAATGGGAATACCGGAAACAGAAAAAAAGAGAGAAAAGAATAGAAAAAAATATATTTGAAGCAATAATGACAAAGAATTCCCTTAATGTCAAACATGAAACCATAGATTAAGGAGATCAAAGAACACTAAACAGGATAAATAAAACAAACAAAAAAGCAAAAACAAAATCTATCTCTAGACATATCTTATTTGAATTGCAGAAAATCAAAAATTTTGAAAGAAGCCAGGGGGAAGAAAATGTGTTACCTATAGAGAAGCAAAAATAATGATTACTTATCCTTAGAAGCCATACAAACAAGAAGAGACTGAAGGGAAATATCTTAAGTATTAGGAAGGAAAAAAAAATAGCAACTTAGAATTCTGCATCCTGCAAAACTATCCTTCAAAAGTAAAGGAGAAATAAAAACTTCCAGAAAAACAAAAATGAGGGAATTTGTTGCTAGTAGAGAGTAGACCTGACTTGAAAGAAATGTTAAAAAGTTTCCTCGGAGAGAATGAAAATAGTAGAGGTGAGGAGCTCATATCTGTATAAAGGAAAAAGAAGCATCAGAAATAGCATAAGAGAAGGAACAATAAGATGGTATTATATATATAGATTTATATCTATCTATTTATGATAAGAGTAACAACAACGGTACAAGGAATGGCATCAAGGAATTAGTATTATTTTGAAATTCCTTGATACACAGACATGTAAAAAATATATATGCATATATATCCATGGTGTAGTGTTATTTGAAAGAGGCCTTGGATTATTTGTATTGTAAATTCTATGGCAACCACTAAAAAAGGAAGAAGTAAGAGGAAGAGAAAGGAAATGTGGGGGAGAAGAAGAAGAGAGAGGGAGGGGAGCAGGAGGAAGAGAAAGTTATAATACAAAAAGTGAGGGAAAAATATTAAATGTTCAATAATAACCCATAAAGCAGATAAACAGTAGAAGACAAATTAGAAAACAATGAGAAAGGGCAACAGTAGGAAATAGTAACCAATATGAAACATATTAATATAACCATGTGAATAATCACTTTGAACTCAGTAGCCTAAATGTACCGTTTAAAAGACAGAGGTGTCAGAGCAGATCAAAAACCCAGACCTAATTATATGTTATCTTCAAAAGATCCACTTTAAATTTAAAAACAACCATGGATTAAAAGTAAATGGATAGAGACAGGTATATCATACTAGCAATAATCAAAAGAAAGTGGGAGAATCTATGTTTATTTCAGACATAGTGGGCTTCAGAGAAAAGAAATTTATCAAGGACAAACTGGGGCATTAGATAATGATGAAGAGGTCAAGAAGACATAACAATCCTTAGTATGTATAAATTTAACAACAAAGCATCAGAATCTGTGAGACAAAAGCTTATAGAATTGCCAGAATAGATAAATCCATGATCATAGCCAGAGATTACAATTCTTTGTAAGTACAAGATAGATCCAGTGGGCAGAAAATGAGTGAGGACATAGTTTATCCCAAATGTACCACCAGTCAACTGGATATCAGAGAAAAACAAAAAAACAAAAACAAAACAAAACCTATCTGGGGCCATAAAGCATAGCTTAACAAATTTTCAAGAATTATAAATCATACAGTGTCTGCTTCCAGACAAAATGGAATTAAATGAGAAATCAAGGAAGATAGGTAGGAAATCCCCAAATACTCGGAAATTGTATTCATTGGGTTTCTTCAAAGAAACAGACCAGCAGGAGAAATTTATTTAGTTATTATGAGGACTTGGTTCATGTGGTTACAGAGGCTGAGAAATCCCATGATCTAATGTCTGAAAGCTGGAAAATCAGGAAATCCAGAGGTGTAATTCACTCCAGTTCTGAAGTCCTGATGTATAATTCCCAGTTCAAGGGCTGGAGAACATAAGATGAGATGTTCCAGCTTAGTCAGTTAGGCTGGAAAAAGGAAGTGATTTCCACCTTGCCTCAGCTTTTGTTTTATTCAGTCCCTTAATGGACTGGATGATGCCAATACACACTGGGGAGAATAATCTACTGAGTCCATTATTCCAAATGGTAATCTCATCTGGAAGGCTCCCATAGACAAAATAAAAAATAATAGTGTGGACCCACCAACACCAGGCAATTTTGAACATAAATTAACTATCACAGAGATTAAACAATATATTTATAAATAATACCAGGGTCAAAAATAAATCTCAAGAAAAATTTAATAGTATTCTTTATTATTTATTATTATGAAGATGAAAATATGCTCCTGCAAATTTGTGGAATACAGGAAAAGTAGTGCTTTGAGTAGTGCTTTCCCACCTTAGGGAGGGGAAAAAAAAAGAAGAGCAAATTAAAAGTAAACAGCAGAAAAGAGATAATAATTACAGGAGAAGTCAACAAAATTAAAACTGTAAATCAGTAGAGAAAATGAAAAGCAAAAGCTGGTTGTTTGAAAGATTGATAAAATAAATTTCTAGCCAATTCAACCAATGAAAAAAAAGAGAGAAGACACGAATTACCAATATTATATGAAAGAGGAAACACCAGTATGTTTCCCATGGACATTAAAAGAAGAATATGTAAATATTATAAAGTACTCTATTTCCACATAATTGATTACCTGGGTGAAATGGACCAGTTCCTTGAAAGATAGAGTCTGTCAAAACTCATAGAGGAAGAAATAGACTTTCTGAATAGGTCTATATTTATTAAGGAAATTGAATATATAATTAATGACCTTTCAAAACAAAAAGGACCGGGTAAAAATGAGTTTATTGGTGAATTGTACCAAACATTTAAGGAAGAAATTATGCCATTTCTCTGTAATGTTGTCCATAAGATCAAGATAGTGGGAAGACTTACTAACCTGTTCTAGAAGACTTGATTATTCCAATACCTAACCTGAATAATGACATTACAAGAAAAGAAAACTACAGACAAATTAATGTCTCTTATGAACGTGTATGTAAATTTTTTAAACAAAATATTAGGAAGTTAGATCAAATAATATATAATAAAAATTATCAACCATGACTACCTGGAATTTATTCTGGATATGTAAATCTGGTTCAACATTCAAAAATCAATTAATATAATCCATTATATCAATAGACTAAAGAAAATTCACATAAGTTGATGCAGAAAAGGCATCTGACAAAATTCCAACACCTACTCATGACAAAAAAATAAGAGCAAATACCTCTTAGTAAACTAAGAATTGAGGAGAATTTTTTCAACTCAATAATGACAATCTATAGGGACACCTGAGTGGCTCAGTCATTAAGCATCTGCCTTTGGGTCAGGTCATGATCCTGGGATCCCGGGATAAGTCCAGCATCAGGGGAAGCCTGCTTCTCACTCTCCCACTCCCCCCATCCTGAGTTCCCTCTCTTGCTGTATCTCTCTTTGTCAAAGAAATAAATAAATAAAATATTAAGAAAATAATGACAATCTATAAAAACCTATAGCTAATATCATGCTTAAAGCTGACAAACTCAGTTTTCTCACTAAGATCAAGAACAAGAGTGTCCCCTTTCATTATTCCCTTTTAACATCATACTGGAAGTCCTAGGTAATGCAGCAAGTACAGAAAATAGAAAGTTTACTAAATAAGAAAGGAGAACTAAAACTGTCTTTGTTTGTAGGTGTCATTATTATCTATAGAAAATCAAAAAGAATTGACTGCAGGAACTAATAAGCAACTACAACAAAATTGCAGAATGCAAAGTTAATATAAGAAAGTGAATTACATTCCTAAATGCCAACAATGAACAAGTAGAATTTTAATTTAAAAATTCAGCAAGTGTTGCATAACCAACCAAAAAACATGAAATACTTCAATATAAATCGAACAAAATGAGTACAAGTACTCAAGTACGAGGAAATGAGTATAAGTATGAGGAAAATTACAAAACCCTAAAGATATCAAAGGAGAACTGAATAAATGGAGAGATATTCCATGTTCATAGACAGGAAGACTCAATTTCTAGATTCATGTTTTTCTCAAATTGATTTATAGATTATGCACATAGTCCCAATCAAAATCCCAACAAATTTTGGGATTATTTTGTGGGTATCAATAAGCTTGATTCTAAAGTTTATTTGGAAAGGCAAAAGCCCCAGAATAGTCAACACGATACCAAAGGAAAGGAACAAAGTTGGAAGACTGACACTGCCAAACTTCTACTTACTATAAAGCTATAGGAAACAAAATAGCATAGTATCAGTGAGAAAAGCAGACAAATAGATCAGTAGAACAGAACAGGAAACCTAGTAATAGGCCCACATATACACAGTCAACTGACATTTGGCAAAAGATGAAAGGCAGTATAATGGGACAAATGGTGCTGGAAAACAACTGGACACCCACACACACACAATAAAATAAATAAGAATAAGAATCTAGACACAGGCTGTACACCCTTCACAAATGTTGACTTATAATGGAAGAGATTTAAATGAAAACTGCAAAGCTCTCAACCACCTGGAATAAAACAGGAAAATAAATCTACATGATCTGGGCTATGGCAGCAACATTTTAGATACATCAAAGTGCAGTCCACGAAGGAAATAATTGATAAGCCGTGCTTCATTAAAATTGAAACTTTTGCTCTGCAAAAGAAACTTATAAGACAACTCACAGACTGAATGAAACTGCTTGAAAAAAAAAAAACATTTGTAAGATTTTTTAAAAAGTTTATTTCATGTGTATTTCATATAATTATGCTTTTATTTGTCCTACATGCCTTGACTTAAAAATCTAAACAAAATTAACTAATTTCTTCAAAAAATCTTACAATTAACAAAACTAGTCTTTAAAAAAATTGAGAGAAATACTATGTTCTATGACAGAGTCCACTTAAGAAATGTTTGTTCCCTCAAGGTATTATATGTATTTAACATGTTCCCTTGAGTCATTTGTATTCATTGATTTAAATTTTTAATTTTAATATTAAAAAGAGTAGAGACATACAGAAATATCTTTAATAAATTTGAGGCATAGAAAATAAAAGGGAAAGTCATTATCTGTCACTCCCCATCAACTTGGTCCTATATATATAACAAATTTAATAGTTTGTTGCGTATCATTACATATATTCATTTTTATATTTTCTCTATTTCATGAAGACTAAAATATATTAATGTTTCTCTTTTGTGATATTACATTTTTTTAAATATTTTATTTATTTATTTGACAGAGAAAGAGGGATCGCAGGAAGCAGAGAGGCAGGCAGAGAGAGAGGAGAAAGCAGGCTCTCCGCCAAGCAGAGCCTGATGTGGGGCTCCATCCCAGGACCCTGGGATCATGACCTGAGCTGAAGGGAGAGGCTTAACCCACTGAGCAACCCAGGTGCCTAATATTACATAGTTTTATTTATTTTTATTTTTTTTAAAGATTATTTATGTATTTATTTGACAGAGATCACAAGTAGGCAGAGAGGCAGGCAGAGAGAGGAGGAAGCAGGCTCCCTGCGGAGCAGAGAGCCCGATGCGGGGCTCGATCCCAGAACCCTGGGACCATGACCTGAGCCGAAGGCAGAGGCTTTAACCCACTGAGCCACCCAGGTGCCCCTATTACATAGTTTTATAAAATTGTATGTCAAATTAGTTTTGAGTTACTTTCTATATCTTTAACCTTCAATCTTAAAGGAAAATTTTGTGTCATGAATTCATTTTAAAGCCACAAATTGTTTATAGACAGAATAAACACAGAAATGTGTTTCTTCTCTTTATTGAGTGATCCAGTGCTTCAATAATACAACATAAGTCTTAATTCAAAGATACCACTGGATTTGTTTATTTCCATTTGAAAAGTCTAATTAATCATAAAGAAAAATGGTACATGTTTTTCAGTAACAAAGGTGGTTAGGAGCATAGGCTCTGGAGTCAGTGCACATTGATTTCAAATTGGTTCTATCACTTAATAATGCCATTGAATAAATTAATAAAATTAAAAAAATAAAAAATGCATATTTAATGACCTTTCAATGCTACAGTTCTACCTATGAAATAGAAATAATTATAGTCCCTGGACTTAAGGGTTGTTGTAAGTAATGACTGTACAGTAAGCATTTAAAACGTTGTTCGGCACTTCTAAAGAAATGGTCCCTCTCTAAAATATGTATATATATATTTTTTTCATGAATACTTTGATGGAAGTCCAATCAACAGCAATTAGGCTATGAATAATTAAAGAGTAAATTAACCCAAGTAAAAATATAAGTGGGTTGTAGAGAAATTATCAAAATAAATTAACATGCTTCAAACATAGCTGATTTATTCTTCAGATTTAACAAAGGCATATTTTTTGTTAATTTTTAAAGGAACATATTTCAGAGGGCTAAGGACAGAAGATGATCTGAAAAATATTGGCTGTAAATACAGTGGGTGGAAGCCCACAGCCTTGGTTTGTTTGCCAACACTCAGATATGCTCTGTATATACTTTTGTTCATTTTGTCTTTTTTGTGGGCTGGTCCTTTTACAAGCCTGCAATTATAATGCAGATAAGATAGAGGATGGTTAAGTATGCATTTCTTTACTATAATTCACTCTTTGAATAATCTTTCCTGTCCTTATTCTGCTAAATAATTCAAGACTTAGACTGAGACACACACAGATGGAAAGATTTATGTCATTAATGATTCATTTGATAATACAAAAGAATTTCTTGACACTATTTGCAAAAGTACTATCATAGATGTTTTTAGAAACCAGCAAATGTACTTAGATTCATTTTTGAATCTATATGAAGAAAGAAGTTGTGTTTACCAAAGCAGGTAACGTAACAATAGACTACATTAACAACAGTATAAATTTCATAAAACAGGAGTTGAATCTTCCGTTTTACTTTGTTGACAAAAACACCTCCTGGATTATTATGTTCCCTTTCCTTTGCTATTGGCAATGCATGAATCTTTTAAAGAAAAACTAATGTAGTAGCAAATATTTTGAAATAAAAAGAAGATGCAAAAGATTTGTTGCTCACACAAAATCTTTGTCTACTTTGTGAAATCAAGTTTTTTTTTTTTTTTTAAGTATATATGGTCACAGAAGCTCACGTAAAGATTTACAGGTGAAATTCAAAAGTACTAATATTTTGGTTCAGTATCAGTAAGGACTTTCTAATGGATTTCATGTCTGCAGTCAGATTTATTACTCTAAGAGTTAGTCTCTTGCTACCAGAAGTATTTAATCATAGGCCAAATACTGAATCTTTGAAGATTCCCCAAAATCTATTTAAAAAATAAGATAAAATTATTACAAATAAGAGAATAAGTATCTTTCTAAGCTATATATGTACTCACTAATAAATGTTTATCAGTATAGCTTTACCCACCAAGTAAAGTGTATATTAGTATCTTAAAACAGAAAGATTATTTCATTATAAGACAAAATTCCAAATTTTTAGAAGCATTGGGAAAATTGAGCATTATCTTTTCCAATTTCAAGGGAAAGTAACGATTTCCCAATTAAATCCTCCTGTGATTGTGATGTTTTGGATAAACTTTCCCTTATATTTATTTTTTTCTGAATTATAGATAGCACTCTTCAAATTATTATAATAAATATGAATCATGCTAAACACATTTAAAGTGATGGGTATTAGAATCAGTGAACTTAAATTTTGATCAATATTAATTATAAAACCTGAACAACAGAAAGAAATGCACATTTGAAGACATATATGCAGAGCTTCAGATATGTGGATAAAATTAAAAAACACACAAATATTTGTGTAGTGGGACTCTCAGAGGAGAAGAAAAGGGAAGAAAAAACATACTAGAAGATGTAATGACTGTTACAACAATTTAATTTCTTAAAAAACTATGAATATCTAAGTTCACTGAATCCCAAGTAGGATGGACACAAAATGATTCACTCTAAACACATCATTGCCCAAAGACAAGTAAAACTTTTATAGGGAAGATGGCATCATATTCAAAAGAACAACTATACATTTTTATTTACATACATGGAAACTATTGTTTAATTAATTCAGAAGGCAATAGAATAACACATTTTATGTTGTAAAAGAAAATAATTGCAACCCAAGAGTTTTCTATCAGTCAAAAAATTCCTTTTGAAATAGAAACAAGATAAATATATTCCCAAAATTAAAAAAATACACTGAGGGAATTTGTTGCTAATAAATTTGTTGTACAATAAATAATAATGGAATTTCTTCAGTCTAATAGGACATGTCACCAGACAATAACTCTAATCCATAGGAAAAGATAAAACAACAAAGGGAATGGTAATGTATTGGAAAACATAAAAGAGTTCATGTAATATTTTCAAAAATTTTAACTTAATGTTTTAAGGTTACAGATTATATAAAGCAATAACTATCACACTGTTTTGGTGAGTTTATAATACAAATAAATACTGTGTATAATCATAATAAAACAAAAGTAGGGAAAGAAATCGTAGTGCATTTGTGCAAGATTGCTATATTTTTTTAAAAAAGATTTATTTATTTGAGAGACAGTGAGAGTGTGTGAATGGGGTGTGGGAGCAGAGAGAATGGGTGAAGGAGAGAATCTCAAGCTACTCTGTGCTGAGTGCTGAGCCTGATGTGGGGCTCTATCTCATGACCCTGAGATTATGACTTGAGTCAAATGCTCAACCTACTGAGCCACCTATGGGCCCCAGATTACTGTATTTTTTAAATTATTTACCTGAATTAGTGATAAATTATAAGGTATATTGTAATTTCTTGAGAAACCACTAAGAAAACAAATAAAAAATATAGGTAAAATGTCAGCAAAGAATTAGAATTGTATATCATTATATTTGCTTAACACAGTGAATTTAGTATACAAACAGGTGAAACAAAGTAGATATAAACAATATAGCAAATAAATAGCAAAATATCAGGCATAAATACAATAATAGGAATGATTATATTAAATGAGGTTAGACTAAACACTCCCATGCAAACTCAGATTTGTCATATAGAATAAAAAGTAGGATACAACTATTTTTCCAAATATGTTTAAAAGTATTTTAATGGAAAAAATATATAACATTTTAAAATGTTAAGTGAGCAGGAGCGGTTATATTAATTGATCATACAAAATAAACTTTAAGAAAGCAAATACTTCTATCTATATTCTAGGGATATAAAGGTATCTTTTAGAGTAACAAAAAGGTCAATATATTGGGAAGATATAACAAATATAAATATACATGCACTTGACAATAGAGCTTCACATTACATGAAGCAAAAAGTGACATCTTTGAAAGGAAAAATAACTGATTGTGGTTGCAATTGTAACTCTGCTCTTGATTCTTGATAGATTAGGTAAAATATTCTTAAGTATACTTCAGACTAAAGTAAAACTATCAACTAACTTGATTCAACTAATTTTAGAACACTTATTCCAGTGACACAGAATAAAAATTCATTTCAAACACACATGGACCCTTCTCCATGACAAACCACAAGAGAGGCCATTAAACAAGTCTTAAAAAATGTAAAAAGGTTGAAATAGCTCAAACTGTTTTCTGAACACGATACAGTTAATTTAAAAAGAATCAGCATAAATGAATTGGGGAAAATTCCCAAATATTTGGAAATTAAACTATATAATTAGTTTTCTGAGTTAAAGGAGAACTCACAAAAGAAGTTAAGAAAATACTTAAAACTAAATAGGAACTGGCAAATAACCATCAAAATTTATAGGATACAATACTTTCTTTTCTTGCCTTATTATGTTAGTTACATTCTCCAGTTCTACTTTGAATAGACTATCTCAGAGCAGTTATCCTTGCCTTATATCTGATCTTAGAGGGGCAGCTTTTAGTCTTTCACCATAAAGCATGGTTTTATAAGTTTCTCATAGACACCTTTTATTAGGTTGAGAAAGTTCCTCCACAAGCTTGTTTGACGAAGAAGGTATCAAAATAAATATGTTTACGTTAAATATACTGGAGGAAAATTAAACTCTCAGTAACTTTATAAATTGTGTTTACATGTAAAAAAGAGTATCAATACAAAATATCAGAGAGAAAACAGTATTCCCCATTTCCTAAAATCTTTCCTATGTTTCAAATCCAGATGAATACAGAAGTTAAACTGTTCTTGGCTTAAATTGTTTATCTCGCAGTATCATTTGACTAAATACATTGCAAATTTGAGTAAAGAGGGAGACCTTTTTCTAACTAAGTGATATTCATTTTTTGTAGTATATGGTGATCACTATGCATTTCTAAAACAAAGAAATTACATATTTCACTTATCTAGAAACTATATTATTTAATATAGATCAGCTATGAACAGTGATGAAGTCATAAAAAGAATAAAATCTTTTGGAACTTATAATTATTTGTATTTTATGGGAGGAAAAAGAACAAAATATTTTGGACTTAAATAACAGAAGTCAACCTAATTAATATGTACTTTCAGCCAAAGATATTGGTTAATTAGGTTTTTGAAAGCTAAATGGTAATTTACTTGCCACTTAAAATACTTTTCCGATGCAAAATTTTCACCTCTTATAAGAATTCTACCCGATATGAATGTTTATAAACATTATAAGATTTTAAATTGAGAATGATGCTTAAATATAATTGGCATATGATTCCATCTTGTGAATATATTTGATAAACACAGAATCTCATTGAAGTCAATTATTTGAATAGATTGCAGTATAAAGGCAAGGTTTCAACATATGGGAATGTCCAGTATTACTTTAATGAAAACAAGAGACAATACTACTTCCATTTATTTTGATAAACTAAATATTTCATATATTTTTATTTTTACATTTTTGTCCAGTGTATATTACCCATATCTACTTAAGAAAAATAACAGTAATATTCAGAGCTAATTTAGAGCAAAAATCTTATATTTCAAGAAGGAAATAGTAAGATTCTTAAAAAATTGCCTTGTAAATAATTTGTTCTTGTGAGCTTACATAATTAATGTTACATCAAAAAGTGAAACAGTTTGCTGAGCATTTACATAAGTATGAGAAAAGCTATCATGAATTTTATTCAAGACATGCTTTTCCAGTTGTTTGGCTTACGTTAGAAATGCTTCAAAATGGAACTTCAATTGTATATTTCCATCTATTTGCCTTTTTTAAATGTTGTGAGGAGAAATTTCTTTGACAGTCTAGTGAAGAGCAAAGACTGTTATATGTTGAATAAATCTCACCTCAGCAGCTAATATATATATGTGTGTGCATGTGTGTGTGTGTGTGTGTGTGTACACTCATAAACAGATGAGGAACAAAAATTGTTAGCGGTGACGTGAGATTTATTCAACATGTATGTTTATACATATGTGTTTATATATGCATTTACATATATACGTTTATTGTATTATATGTTTATATAAACACATTTAGTATATGCGTATTTACACATATATGTTTGTTCACACGTGTGTGTTTACACATATATGTGTATACATATATACACACAAAACTATCTCACACTTAATGTTAAAATTTAAAAACCCTTCCCATGAAACAAACTCCTACCTTATTTATTTTGTCCATATTAAAATTTTTTCTCAAGAAAGTTTTCTGTATCTATTGACTTCTGTTATATGTCATTCTTCTCCCTTTTACCTTCTAAATAAAGATAAAATTCACACCACACTATTGAAAATGCTCTTGTCAATTTTCCCAAGGATTTATTTTCAAATCCAATGGCCAATTCTATGTCACTGTGTCATGACTTGACTTCTAAAAGATTTTTAACACACTATCCATGACACAATTTCTTTACTTGATTTCTGGGAAAAGACAGTATCCTAATTTTTCTCCCATCTCCCTGAACAATTGGTTTCTCTTGGGATTTTTTTCTCCTACAGATCTCTTAGTATATGAGCAACCTAAGGATTAATCCTTGCTCTCTTCCTGGATGGTGCCCTCTCATTAGTAATAACATTTGTTCTCAGGCTTCAAATACTACATATACTGATAATTTCCAATTCATATGTCAGCTCTCATTTTTGCCCCTGAATCCCAGACTTAATGTATTACATCTCTTTATTTAAATTTTTCACCTAGAGGATAACTAAATGGAGTTTATATATCCTTTTCCCATCCCAAACTGTTTTCCTAATCTTGTTCATACATGCTTCTGACATATTTGGTGAAGCCATGATCATATAATGAACCTTAATTCCTCAGTTTCCATCATCTCCAATTCACAATCCAATGACAAGTTCTGTTTTGATCTACATTCAAAATGTATCTCTAAAAACATTTATTTATTTACTTTTCAACACTTTTACCTTCCAGTCTGTCCCAGGCTCCCCCAATCTCTGTCTAGCCCAGACTAATGTTATGCCTTTATAAATTATCTCTCCATTTCTAATCTTATTCTTCTATGTTTGGTCTCCACTCAACAATTCAAGATGAAGAGAAAAAAAAAAATTACCCAGCTTTTCTAGCTCTACTACATTTGCTTTTTTTTTTTTTTTTAAAGATTTTATTTATTTATTTGACAGAGAGAGAGGGAGAGAGAGCAAGCAAGCACAGGCAGAGGCAGAGGGAGAAGCAGGCTCCCTGCTGAGCAAGGAGCTTGATGTGGGACTGGATCCCAGGATGCTGGGATCATGACCTGAGCCGAAGGCAGCCGCTTAACCAACTGAGCCCCCCAGGCGTCCCTACATTTGCTTTTGTTTGCTCACTGATAATTCATTCTATTTCCCATCTTTCAGAATTCTTCAGTATGTAAATTACATAGGAATTGTGTTCTAGTTATATCTCCTCTACTGAAATAATAATTTGAAAAGATGCATTCAAATAATTCTCCAGTTTTAAAAATGGGAGGTTGTTCTTATTTATTCATACCATCTTATTTTCCATCTTCTTAAACACTCTTCCAAAGACTTTTTTTGTCAATCTTATCTTATCCTTATTTATGGTTTATGGGTATATTACTTTCAACTTACATTTATACAGGTATAAAGAAATCAGTAATACTAATTTTAGGAATATGAAGTTTTACATATAATTTATAACACATAATCACATAGTGCTTCTTTTTAAACTATTTTTATAAAAGTGAAAATGTATAAAATTACACAGGATATATAGTAATTTAAGTTTCTATGTTTTCATATTCACTACTTAAAATTATTTTCTTGAGGAGGTGCATGAGGCAAAGAGACAAACCTTTGATGTCAAGGCTGATGGAGATGGGGACTATAAAAGGGAATCACCACAACTTTCTTATGAGGTACAGATAAAGTCAAGTAACACATTCTAGGTCACATATTCAGTGGTAGATGGGTCTGTGAATCCTTATTAGCTTATCCTTGCCCATTGTCTGTATTCTGAGATTGAAAACACCATTGAATACTTAAAACATGTCATTATCCGGGACGCCTGGGTGGCTCAGTTGGTTAAGCGGCTGCCTTCGGCTCAGGTCATGATCCCAGCATCCTGGGATCCAGTCCCACATCAAGCTCCTTGCTCGGCAGGGAGCCTGCTTCTCCCTCTGCCTCTGCCTGCCTCTCTGTCTGCCTGTGAGC
>ML101095.1:65022-86582 GCA_003697995.1 Taxidea taxus jeffersonii
ACGCTCCTTGCTCGGCAGGGAGCCTGCTTCTCCCTCTGCCTCTGCCTGCCTCTCTGTCTGCCTGTGCTCGGTCGCTCTCTCTCTCTAACTAATAAATAAATAAAATCTTAAAAAAAAAACAAAAAAAAAACAAAAAAAAACATGTCATTATCCAATATCTATTTTTATAGAAGAGAAAACTGAGGCTCAGAAAAGAGAGGCCAAAACTCAGGATGACAAGAAAGCAAGTAGCAGAGTTAAAATAATTTGAGTTCTAGAAATGTTAATAGGATGTCTTTTATATGATACAGGGTTAAACAAAACAGATGTGATCTTGTCCTTCATAAAGATTAGTTTAGTGAAAATTAATATTATAGTCAGCTATATTATTCCAGTGAAGCTTAATCTCATAAATTATTTTAAGTGGATTAAGGAAGATGAATAAAGACAGGAAATCATTTTTAATCATATGTTTTCATCACTTTCATTTTTACAGATAGCTATTTCAGATGGTTGTTTTGACTGAATCACTAAATATAGTACAGCCTGAAAGATCAATGAAAAATTTAATTATAAAAGGACTGCCTTTGATTATTAACCTTTTCATATTTATTGAATACTGAAGTAGTCTTGGGTATGTCTCTAGTGACAAACATAGTATCTTAGAATCTAAGCATGTCAGAGTTGGAAGTTAATCGCATTATTCAGTGACAGAAACCCAATTCAACTGAAGAAAGAACGACTTAAACACACACACACACACACTATTTATTTGAAGAGCACTGGATAACTCAGAGAATTAAGGACAGAGCTTCAGGAAGTGGGGCAGACTTAAGACAGTCAGAGACTGAATACTTGGATTATTATCAGAATCTTTTTCCTGATTTTTAATTCTTGATATTCATGAATTTTGTGTATGTATTTTTTGGTGGAGGTCCTGGGAGTTGTTGAATTATTATCTTGAAGCTTTATATCAGAGAGAAAGAAGAACACTTTCTTGGATATCTAAGGAAGGAAAGAAGAAGATTCCATGGATAAACTCCTGTCGTCACGACTCAAGGTACAGGCACACTTTTGATCAGTCATTTTGTCCTGGGCCTTGGATGCTATGATTTCACCAACACTGATCCCATTACAAACTCTAAGGGGTCAGGAGAGTAAGTTCTATTAATAGAAACTGGTGGATAGAGATGCTGGCAGAAAAAATAGTAATCACATATTACTTCTTGGTTGCACAACACATATGACCAACATACATAAACATATTTTTCTCTTACATGTTTTTAAAGAATGTCATCCCCCCACTTTCAATGAAATTACCTAGTATATAGTCATGAATAAGCCCCAAAGATAGGCTTTCACAGTAATATTTAACAATTGCATTGAAGACCAAAAAAACAAGATATCTGTTCTATATGAATTCCTTCTAGTTCTATCTAGAAGTGGCCCTATCACGTTACTATAACCTATGTCAAAAATATACGCATGCATATACATTATGGAAACTGTAAGTATATAAAAATCTCCTGTTTAGATAAAACAAGAAAGGATCCTATCTTATAGTTTCGATCAATCAAAAAAATATAGCTTGTTAAACAGGATTTTGTGTTTCATATATTGTTGAGTGAGAGACCCCTGGTCAGGCTTTGTGACTGCAGAGATTCCCTTTCCATGGGGTTCTCAGTGGACACATGAGAGTGGGCACTGGGGAGCATTTCCCTAATGGGTTCTATACAGCTTTAGCAGCCAATATTACTTTTGTCATGTTTATGACAGCCCGAAATTTGCTCTAATAATAGAGTAATAATAAAGTTAATTTTACATTTTTTATGGTTTCTATGGCAATGCAACACCATAAAAAGTTATCTGTTGATTTTTTGAACCTAAGTCCTATCTATGGGATTTTTATTTCAGAAAGTAGTTGGGGTTCTCTACAACCCCTGGACTTTAGTGACAGGATTCTGTTTTCACCTCTGCTGTGAAGCAAAGTGAAACTATAAGCAATCCCAACTGATTGGAAGATCTACTCTACCTTTGTCATGGCTATATTTCTATGAATATGCTTTTCAGGGAATAATATTCCTAAGGATTTTTTTAAAGGGGGAGAAGTGAGGAGGAAGTGGGGGTCTTGGTTGTCTAGAGTATTAATTTGGAAGGGCAGGAATATTCAGCTTGTTCTATTTCTGTGGGTCTTCCTGAGTGCTTGTCTTACATCCTTCTGAGTTTTCTGCCTTGTCTCATTCTAATTTTACCAGGGAGCACTGGCTTTAGCTTTTATAATCCAAAGATGTAGGATTCTTTCACCCTTGCATTCATAAATAACTGGTTTCAGCAGAAATGGAATTTTTTAGTGGAGTCAAATACATGAGTGGTTCTCTTTGTTCTTCCTTTCTATTCTCAGGTAGGCCAGTGAGGAAAGTAGCCTTTTTGTAGAAAAATCTTTTAGAAGGTATAAGAAGCAGGCAAGCATTCCAGTACCCTAATATTTTTTATCAGGTTTCTATAGCAAAGTTCTCCAACAGTGTTCTGGAATCAGGACATGTATGCTAAGATGTTTATTCTCTCAGTCCTCAGGTGGCATGGAACTATAGAATCTCTGGGCCAGTCTCTGGCCTTTTTAGGATATTAATTTAGTGACATAAGCAAATATAATTTTATTTATACATATATAAATTTATATATATAAATAACATATTTATATATATCCATCCCATCACAAATCAAGAAAATTGTATTTGCTTATGTCACTAAATTAATAAATGTATATGTGTATATGTGTACACATATATATATGTGTGTATATACACACGCATATATATGTATATGTATACATATATATGTATATACAACATGACATTATAACAGGCACAGTTGTCTTGCTATCTACAGATGGAGAAATCCTCCTTATTTATCTACCTCCACCCACTCTTTGGTTGGTTTTCCATTTAAGAGCCTTTCAAAAAAACACTTTATATGAAATGCCAATTTTTAAATTAGCTCGAGTTGCAATGATTGTAGACAGCAGAAACTGATATTAGCTAACAATAAACACGGAATTTATTTTAAGTATATGGGATGATTCTCTGAGTAGAGGGAAAAGGTGCAGAAATTAGAGAAGTTTTGGTGATTATAAGGGTCTGAAATCTGCAACCTGGTACTAGATCATAAGGGAGTCACAAGTCCGACTGATTTGAGGAACGCAAATAAAGACAGGATATTAACAAAGACTTAGAACAAAATAAAAATGAAGACCAGGTAAAGGCCAGATTAGGTGCAGTCTTTGGGTGATATACTAAGTAAAATTTGAGGACATTCCTACATGAGAGAGAAAGCTATTGTTTCACCTAATTTGAAGTCAATTTTTTTTTTTTTTTATAACCTGTCCATAGGACAGGTTTTATTTCAGGTTCTCACAAGTGTCCCCCTATGTCCACGTGTGTCACACATTGGATGGCAGCTTGTTAGGGATGAGACAAATGATGAGACTAGTAGAATTAAGGGCTTTTGAAACTTTTGGATTCAAACACTCAGAGGAAATTGACATGGGGTTGCTGAGTAAAGTTATAACCAGGAAGTGGCAAAGGAGAATAATAAATTATCTTAAATCTAGTTCTCAGGCCTCTGTTCTTTATACTGTCCCATAAAGATGCATTTTGTTAATACATTACTTAGCCTAACATGAAACTGAACATAAAAACTTGAAATTATGAGTAGTTATTACATTTAACCTGATTTTCTATTTAATTTTTTCTTAGGAATCTTATGACAAGAATTTATATTTATCTTCTCCAAAGTTCTTTGTGGAGTGGAAGTGAATAGCGCTTCAGCTAGCCCTCACAGCTCTGAGCTAACACAGAGACATAGAGACCCTCTGTAGTGCAGATAAATCCTATGGTGTGCATACTTGAAGTAATAGAAGTTCCCAGAGATGGCATGCATGAGACCAAAAAATGTTTGTCTTTTCAAACTCTGCATGTAACAGAAACAGAAAATTCTCTCTTCATAGCAGGAAGCTGGGAGTTTCTTAAATATACTGGACTGGAGCCCTAAAAGGATTTAAGCTGGAGAGATAATTCTGAAGTGGCTGCTTTGTGGCACTAGCAAATGACAAAGCTTCTGAATAGACAGAAATATGGGTAAGAAAGAATTATCCTATTTTACAAAAAGAATCCTTACCAAGTGGAATTCAAACAAACTCTTATCAGGCAAGCCAGTTGAGGGAGATGTAATAATCTTATCTTAATGTGACAGGAGTGTTGATAAACATTTGTTGATAAATAAAATACTACTTGACCAAACTGTATCTCTTTAATAAGAAAGTAGATACAACTCTACTAAAAACCCATCATTTCTAAAAAAATATACTGATGGTGGTCCTTTCATTTTAAGAATAGAAAAATGGACATTTTAAAAATGTTTGCATTATTTTTAAATATTTGCATTTTTAGAATAATATTTTGGGGACAATATAAATAGCTGTAATACAGATGAATAAAAACTAAACATTTAAGGTTCATGAAAATCAAGAAAGAGTATTCAACACATTTTTGAAAATGGGGAAAATAATTTAATGCAAGGAGGCTTCCCAGAATTGGTGGGGAAGAAATAAGGTATAATTTATAAGACTACATTGTGAATGTTCAGGTATTCCAATTTTATAACTATAACTTGGTGATATATTGAAGATCTTTGTACAATAAAATAAGAGTTCTATTTTTGAATTATAGAGTCAGTGCTAATCTGTGGAAAATACTGATGTACATTCTTATGTAAGGGATTTGAAAGCATTATTAATTTCAAAATGTTCACCCAATTTCTAAAATTTTAGTGGCATATTAAAATTGCATAATCAGTGGATTTGGGGTGAAGGCACATTTCAATAGTAATTTAGAATCTTTAGTCTTGTCGGTCTGTGCTAAGTCAGGGCTGAGCAATCAACATGAACTGTTAGCAATTACTTTTTTTTCCTTGTCTTCTATTTTCCATGCGACTTTTAAACATGGAACTACAACATTTGGATAATGGGTATTTGTTATATAAAGTTACTGAATTGCCTATAACTGTCATCTGCTTAATAGTTTGTTTTTCTGTTATGCTTGTTTTTTCAGAAACATTCACTTTCTTCAATTGTTGAGAGCAGTATCCACCAATAAACATAATTATCATGGGAACTCAAATCTTTAGTACAGCAAAGATATATGTCAATATATGCATCATGGAAATGAACAAGAGCTACCTGGATCACAAACTGATAACAGGTAAAAGCAGGGTTGGACATTGCACAAGGACTATAGAATCCTCTAGTTTGTTGATGTTTTCTTTCTTAAAATGGCTTATTTATGGCCCAGATTAAAAAATATATATATATACACATATATATGTGTATATATATATATTTACTTCTCCAATAACAATCTATAGTTTTCATTTAAGGTATCCTGGGAGAATAAGAACCCTAGACCAACTAATGAGACCATATATCCTGGTTTCCCCTCGACAGTTTGATTCACTTTTTATACTATGTAATTATTGAGAGGACCTCTTCACTTCAAAAGTTCTCTGGCTTCTACAATAATGTACACAATCATATCATCTTCCAGTGTGACCGATCTCTTCAACATAGACCTCCATCAAGATTATGGCTATTTTCCTAACATTGTAGTGTATTTCATACAAGATAACTTAGGACTGACTTATGGAACCTCTGTAACTTGTTCTTAGCTAAAAGTTGTATATATCAGAAGATATCATCATTGTTCAGTTCACATTACTGTGATAGATCCTGTATATGTTAGAAATTCTTGAGGCTCCATGCAACAAAATAACTATGGGATCAATAATACAGTATATTTTTAATTAGCTCATATTGCAGGATATATCGAGATAGATAGTTTCTGATTTGGCAGCAGCTTTATGATACCATAAATAATCCAAACTCCTTCAATTCTGCTATACATTCCTTTTCCTTTTTCTGGTTCTATGATCGTTACCTCATGTTTGGAAGATGGGTGTCATGGCTTTAGCTTCACGTCCATGTACAAGACAGTAAGAAGGGCAAAATGTGATGTCAACAATGCTTTTCTCCTTTTCTTTTGTTCATGAGAAATCCCATTGATGTTTATAGGCCATCTTTCTTGTGTTTCTTATCATACTGAACTAGAACATAGAACCATCCGTAACTGTATTAATGGCTACAAATGAAAATTTCTGACATTTAACTTATATAACATGAGGTAGGAAATCTAAACTAGAATACTATTTTATTCTTATATGTATATTATACATATATATATTCACATATGTAAATTTTAAGAGATTAAACTTATTCAATTATAAGTCCTAAGGGATTCAACTTGTAATGGAGTTTTAGACAAAGGTTTCACTTTATTTACATATAAAAATAACAATTTATCATCTAATAAGTCAACAAATATTTATGTAATTCACAGTGATAGGTAAAACAGATAGGCAAATATAAATGTGGTCAGATAAATCATATATCACATTCTATTACTGACCTAATATCTTTTCATTATTAATTGTTTGAAAATCATATTTATTCACATACTTTCATTCTAAATTTTGACAGCCAGATGTAGTTATTAATATAGTCATTTTATCAGTCAGGCATACATGAATTACTTGCTTTTCTGAAACTCACAGAACTAATTTTTGGCTTTAATTCCTTGTATTTCTTCTTTTTCCCTTTAAAGTAACAGTAACGAGTCTCAAGTATAAAAGCATCATAGAGGTTTAGAAGCAAGAGCTCATGTGTGCTCCAGTGAAATTAAGAGAAGCTTCAGAGAAGCCAGGATTGAAATGCCTATTGAGTAAAAAGATAGGGGTTTTCAGTTAAGAGTAGACATTATAGGACAGATATTTAATTATCAGAATCTACATGCAAAGGAGAATGGGTTGGAAATTTTAGAGACAAAGAAATGATAAATCAGGGGCTCTTGGGTGGCTCAATTATTCAGTATCTGCCTTTGGCTCAGTTCATGATCCCAGGGTTCTGAGCTCAAGCCCTGCATCAGGCTCTCCACTTGGCGGGAAGATTGCTTTTCCCTCTCTCACTGCCCCTCTGTGTGTTCCCTCTCTCGCTGTGTCTCTCTCTGTCAAATATAAAATCATACAAAAAATATATAAATCAGACTATAAGCTTATTATGATAAAAGAAAAGAAAATAGTATACCAGGTTGGAAGAAGGCTTTGAGTGATAATAGAAGGCATATTGTGATACTTTTTTGGTTTAGTTATTGTGACTTCAAAACATTTAATTTTACAGAATGTTATAATTTTATTGTTATAAGATGGAGAATCTTCATTATAATTAAAATGTAATTAGAGGGGGACGTGGTGGCTCAGTTGGTTAAGCACCGGGCTTTCTGTTTTGGCTCAGGTCATGATCTTAGGGTTGTGAGATCAAGCCCCATGTTGGGCTCCCTGCTCAGCTAGGAGGCTGCTTGAGATTCTCCCTTTGCCCCACTTGCTACCTGTGCTCTCTCATAAATACATCTTTAAAAAATATATACATAATTAGAATTTTGATTTCTTATAATCAAAATATTAGGAGTAAGGAAAATGGCTTTATTCATACAGGTCATGTGATACAAGTTCAACTCTTTCTGTAGACATTGTAACACTGAACTCTTATGTAAGTGTTCAAAGGTCTGAGTAACTGTCCCAAAGTAAAAACAATTGCAAAAGCAAACAAACAAAAAACATACAGTGTTTCAACATTTCAAACAATTTTGAAGAAATATAAAATAGATAACACATAAAACAGATTGAAGAGAGATGTGATTCATACTATACACAACATAATACTATATGATATTATAAGCCAAGTAGCCCTAACAGGTTTCTTATTGAACACTCCCTCTAGCAATAATAAACTAGACATTCTTTTCAAGTGCACATGGAGCATTCTCCAGGGTGGGCATTATTTTAAGTCATAAAGTATATTTCACCAATTTGGAAGTATTGAAATCATACAAAGTATGTTCTTCTATCTCAACAGAATAAAATTAAAAATTAATGATAAAAGGAAATTTGGGGTGTTCACAATAATGTGGCAATTAAACAACTTAAATAATCAATTGGTCTAAGAAAAAAATCATGAAGAAAATTAGAAAATACTTTGAGGTGAATTAAAATGAAAGTACAACATAGCAAAACTATTGGAATACACCAAAAACAATATTTAGCAGGATATTTTCTAATCTGTAAACACCTCTATTAAAGAAGAAAGATATCAAATTAATAATCTGTAATCCCCATGAGTATAGGACTATGTATGAATGTTCTTTCACAGCAGTTGCTCCCAGAATTATTTTCTCCTCTGTCCTCAGACAGTAGTTGCAGTTGTCTCTTGTATGACTGGTAGTTTACCATTAAAAAAGAATGGATTGGGGCGCCTGGGTGGCACAGTCAGTTAAGTCGCTTCCTTCAGCTCAGGTCATGATCCCAGGGTCCTGGGATGGAGTCCTGCCTTTGGCTCTCTGCTCAGTGGGGAGCCTGCTTCTCCCTCTCCCTCTGCCCACTGCTCTGCCTACTTGTGTTCTCTTCATCTCTTGGCCAAATAAATAAAATCTTTAAAGAATAAAATAAAATAAAAAAGAATGGATGAGTTTTGCTCATTTTATAAAGCCTAAGCTAAATTGACCACTAGGGATTCTCTCAACTTCTCTGACTGACAGTTTTGTTTTCCTTGTCAGGATTATGTGATGTGTTTTTGAGAAGAGTACTTTGGCTTTTAAATAAAACACACTTAAAGGTGGGAATGCATGATGAACATCAAAGCATCCCACTGAGGCTATAATGTGACATGCCTTGCTTTTTGTTTGCTTGCTTTTTAATAGACTTCACCTTTTAAGAGTTATATCTTGCTCTTTCATAACATTTTAGTCCATATAGATATGGTGATTGCCTTGACTTTCCCCGAGAATAGCCAGTATTGAGCAAAACTTGCCATAATTTTTGTGGAGCTATTTTAATGCTCTTCTGCCTTCAAGAGTTTTGTAAGCTAAGTAGTATTTAATAGTGTGCTTTTTCATTTTATAATTGAAATATAGCTGCATATCACAAATGATGAAAATATGAGTAACCATAAATCAATATTTTACATTATAAGTAAGGAGTTCTGTTTTTAATAAATGACCAATGTGTTGCAGATACTCATGCATGTGCCTTAAATTAAATTTTGTTTCCATGTGGAGAGGATTTTAGAAAAAGTGTGAGCTTTGGACATCTTCTTGAAGGCTTATGTTCTCTTTTGACATAGATTTTTTAAAGGATTACTCTAAATAATTTCTAAATCAATAAGTAATTATCATGGTTTTTTCCAATCAAATAAATATTGACTTAGGCGAAGACATATGCTTTTTCTCTATTTCCGGGAAAGAATACTGTGATTGCTGTATGCCATCATTTCATGTTAAATAAACTCAGATATTTGTTAAATGAAGTGATACAAAACATTTAAAAGAGACAGACACTGACTATATTATTTTGTAAGGAGCTATATGAGCCTATCCTGGCTTTTTCCCACCTGGTCTTTGCATATCAGTTTGTAAGAGATATAGTCAGATAATATATTCGTGTTTTTATTTAAGGCTTTAATAGCAAAGCCTGACAGCATTATCTCTACTGTTTATTTCACTGTAAAATTGGTTTATAGTGATGCAATTAGTAATGTTAAGCCTAAATATTACAAGAAGTAGTACTGATTGTTCCACAGTAAAGTTCACTTTATAGTGACATTAATGAACAGTATTTGTGCCATAATGTTTTATGACATCAAGTAATTTCACTGTAGGAAAATAACAGTTATCTTGAATAATCTCACAGCTAACATTTGCATTCATGGTATATTTTAATTCAACATCACAGTGACTCACAGGCTTTTCTGACCCCCTAAAGTTGTGAAGATTTTTTATTAAGCAAAGATATTGCTGGTTATGAGCTTTGAAATATTTTGTATTATTAGAATTATTCTTCTAAAGTTTATTTTTTCACAATCTTTTGGAATACTTTATGTTCTGCTAATGCTGCAAACAAACAAACAAACAAAAACCCCAAGATATCTTATTTAAAAGCCTCAATGCAATGCTTTGATATTCATGCATTTCTAGCTTTAAAGCATGTTTTCTGTAAAACGCAAGTACGCTTCACAAAAACATATGATGATACTGACAAATAAGCCAAAATTGTCAGTAAAAGTTGAGAAAAACAGTTTTTCCATTTTACTTATGGATTTTTTTCTGTATAAATCACTTTGTAATAATTTCATAACTTGTATTTTATTTATCTATTTATTTATTTATAAATATGGTTCTCTTTTTAAAAAATTTTTCAATTTAATTTAAATTTTTTCAGTGTTCCAAAATTCATTGTTTATGCATCACACCCAGTGCTCCATGCAATACATGCCCTCCATAATACTCACCACCAGGCTCACCCAACCCTCCATCCCCTCCCCTCCCAAATCTTCAGTTTGTTTTTCAGAGTCCACAGTCTCTCATAGTTTGTTTCCCCCTCCAATTCCTCCAGCTCACTTCTCCTCTCCATCTCCCAGTGTCATCCGTGTTATTCCTTATGCTCCACAAGTAAGTGAAACCATATGATACTTAACTCTCTCTACTTGACTTATTCCACTCAGCATAATCTCCGCCAGTACAGTCCATGTTGATACAAAAGTTGGGTATTCATCCTTTCTGATGGAGGCATAATACTCCATTGTATATATGGACCATATCTTCTTTATCAATTCATCTGACCTTGGAAAACAGTGTACAGATTCCTTAAGAATTTTTTTTTTTTTTATTTTAAGTAAACCCCACACCACACGTAGGGCTTGAACTCACAACCCAAGGTCAAAAGTTGCATGCTCTACCAACTGAGCCAGACAGAAGCCCCATATCTTGTATTTTAAATGGATATATTTAAAATGTAAGTTTAGTTTTAACACATAATATGTCTGTACCATAACAGCTGTACCCAAAGATATATAATGACATTGTTATAAATTGATTTACAGTTACTATACCATAATGTTGACTACATGACATATGAGTTGAATTACTCTTTGTCTGTTATGTTTATCAGGATAAGTTAGAATATAGCTTGTTATATAACAGTTCAAAAATCTCAGCTATAGCACACTGAAGACTGCTTCTCACTCATGAAATTCTAGGCAATCTTCTAGATACTTATGTTCCATGTAACAGTGATGGAACCTAGGAAAGCCTTCATTATCCTATCACTGAATCAAGTTCCATTCAGTGTGACAGATTACAGAATTCCAGAAGGCATTCAACTGACAATTAAATACTTTGTCTAAGAGACAAAAACATTACCTCTGGTCACAACCCACTGGCCAACACTAGTTCACTGCAACTTCCAACTGCATGAAATTGGGAAATGGTTTTCATGTACCCCAAACATGTAGAAAAATGATGTTATAGTTATAAATATCAAAAATCATGGCTAGATGTGACAATTAGAATCAGAGTCAGGTATTGTAGCTTGAAATACTAGAAATTGTTATTGCCCATCAAAGCACTGGTCTGTGATTAGTTATATTGACTATATATTCCTCATCATTACTTGTTCTTAAATAAGAACCTATAAACTATTGAATAATTTCCCTTGAAAAGTGGACACTTTCAAATATTTTTCAATTCTTTCTAGACATAAAGATAACATTATATCTATGCATTATCCATTAGGAAATGGAATATTCTTAAAGTCAATTCACTATAAAAGGACTCAGGATGTTCATAAAGATATCGAATACCCTGTGGCATGTGGCTTGTTACATTAAATTATATTAAACTGATTTTTAACCTTAATATCCCTCAGTATTTTACTTAGAAACAATGATTATAATTTGAATCATATATTAGTTACACTAATTTATTTGTGTTGCTGATTCAACTCTTAATCATTATTTTCCTTTGGTAAATGGTATTGCTCACAAGCTCATTTGTTCCAAATACATAATTTATTTAGTTTATTTTGATGTTGTTGAGGGACGAGTATATTAAAAGCTCAAAGAGACTTTAGTCTGATTATAACTAGCTAAGTGGATAGAGTAATATCTAGGCATTGGACAGGATTGCATAAGCACCAGAAGAATTCTTTCTTATATGGAATCAAAGAAAATTTATGACCAAAATACTATGTATCTTGCTGGGTGATATACCTGGGCAAAAAATAACCAGGAGAAATTTATATATGCCCTTCTGATCTGACAGAGATCAGAAAATAATTGTGGGCAGGCCACAAAGAGCAGAATTTCTCAGATGCTCATAAAAACCCTCAGAAACATTTACTTCTATTTTGTAAGCTGTACAGCTAGGCTAATACTGATGCGAGAATAAATAACCTGTTTTCAACTTTTTTCATTTTATGCCTGGTCTTTGGAGATTGTGTCTCAATTCTGTGGGAAAGTTACAAGAAATGAAAAAGTTTAAATTTATAATTTTTTTTCTTTCTCAATAACTAAAGCAATGTCTAGTATGCCTTTTCATTTATCCCATCTGATTTTTTTGACCCAAGAAGCAATTTGTTTAAGTTGTACAAAATGTTCCACTTGTTCATTAAGATTCCTATGTGATCCTAAATGGTTTTCTTACTGAGTATTTCTTATGATAATCTTCATTTTTCAAAAGTTAATTTTTGATATTACTCTCTCTGGTTCTGTTAGCTTAAATTTCTGCAGTGAATAGAGTTGTCCTGAGGAGCAAAATGTATTCATGAGTATGAAATGGTTTGCTGACATTGATGATAAATCATCTAAGTTACTTAGTGGGTTAAAAGGTATTAAGAACTCTAGAGTATGTTTTTAATGTTTTTGTTCAAATTTTATAGAGCTAAAAGCCAATTTCCTATAATAATTTTAATATAATTTAATGCATAGGAACTCACTTTTTCCATTTCATATTTGTGTTGCTCTTTAAGTGATAAATATTAATTATTTGGAATGTTATCTTACTAATTTTTTTAACTTTTTCCTTTGAAAATTCACTCATTTTTCCTTTTAAATTTTGTTTTTAATAAAAACTATATATATTTAAGGGAATAACATGTTGATTTGATATACATATACATAGTGAAATGAAAAACTGCAGTCAAGCTAATTAACATATCATCTCCCCACATTTAGTCATTTTTTTCTGTGTGATGAGAGTGCCTGAATATGCTCTGTAGTAAATTTCCAGTATTCAATGTAGTGTTATTAATTATAGTCATCATGCTACATTAGATCTCTACAGGTATTTGTTTTATATAACTGCAATTTTATACTTTTGACCAAGCACCATCTCCTTCCTCTCCCCACCCCTGGTAACCACCATACTACTCTTTGCTTCTACATATTTGACTTATTTAGATTCTCACAAATAAGGGAGATGATGTAGTTTTTTGCTATGTTTGGCTTATATAATTTAGTATAATGTCCTCCAGATTCATGCATGTTATAAATGGTAGGATATCTTTCTTTTTTTAAGGCTGAACAATATCCTATTTTATATATAAACCAAAGTTTCATTATCCATTCATCTGTTGACAGACACTGAATTGTTTCTTTATCTTGGCTGTTGTGAATAATGTTGCAATAAATATGGGAGCATAGCTATTTCTTTGAGGTGCTGATTTCATTTCATTTGGATATACACGAGCAAAGAGATTGCTGGATTATATGGTAGATATATTTTTTGTTTTTTTAAAGGAATTTCTATACTGTTTTCCTAATGGCTATACTAATTTACATTCCCACCGATGGTATATAGGGTTCCCTTTCTCTACCTCCTGGATAATTCTTATTTTTTTGTCTTTTTTTTATATATAATAACCATCCTAACCATTGTGAGGTGATATCTCATTGTGCTTTTGATTTACATTTTCCCAAGTAATTATATTGAATACCATTTTATATATCATTTGACCATTTGTATGTCTTCTTTGGAAAAAAGTCTATTCAGACCTTTACCCACTTTTAATTGGGTTGTTTGTTTGCTTTTGAGTTGTATGCATTCTTTTATATTTTGGATATTAACCCCTTATCAAATACATGGTTCACGCATATATGTTTATTTTTTTTTCTTTTTCTGTAGGTTGATTTTTCATTTTTTTAAAGATTTTATTTACTTACTTGAGATATGAAGAGAAAAGAGGGAGAGGGACATGTAGACCCTGTATTGAGTGCAGAGCCCAAGGTGAGACTTGATCCCACAGCCCTAAAATCATGATCTGAGTCAAAATCAAGTGTCAGGTGCTTAACTGACCGACCACCCAGGCAATCCAGTGCCTTTTCATTTTGTGGATTTGTCTCCTTTCCTGTGTAGAATCTTGTTAGTTTGATTTAATCTCACTCATTTATTTACGCTTTTGTTACCCGAACTTTTGGTGTAATATACAAAAAACAATTGCCAAGACTGATGTCAAGGAGTTTTTTGCCTGTGTTTTCTTCTAGGAGTTTTATAGTTGCAAGTCTTACATTTAGTTTACTTTCACTTGAAAGAGGGAGTTCTATAGTTGCAAGTCTTACATTCAATTCACTTTCAGTTGATATTTGTGTTTTATGTAAGATATTGGTCCAATTTCTTTCTTTTTATTTAATTAAATTATTTATTTATTTGTTTGTTTATTTATTTATTATTTTAGGCAGGCCCCACACACAGCATGGAGCTTAATGCGGGGCTTGAACTCATGACCCTGAGATCACAACTTGTGGTGAGATCAAGAGTTGAATGTTTAACAGACTGAGCCATCCAGGCATTCTGATCCAATTTCATTCTTAATTCCCTTTTTCTCTTCCTTTAAGTCCCTAGATGATGCTAGAGAGAAATTCTGGTCTCTATGGCTGCTCATAGTTATTTTCTGATCTCTGTCGTATCATTTATAGGAAGAATAGAATATAAATTCTCCCTTTTTTGGGTGAGTTTTCATCTATTAGACAACTTAAGTATGAAACTGAGATGCTTATAAATATGCAGGATATTTATGGTTGTGTATAGGCTGCAAATAAAACTGATGTTCTAATGAATATATATAGGTAGAAGCCTGGGTTCCATACAATTGTGTCAATAACTAGTGAAAAGTGTTGGATATTGCACATACCCTCAATAGAATTTATCATTATTGGATGATAATTTTCAAGAGTTCTTATATTTAATATAAGAGTTCCATTATTTAATTCAGTTTCCAGGGAATGGGCATTTGTCATTAAGAAATCTCTGAAAATTAAGCATTCATTACACTAGATTAGAGGAATGTTATAGGGATGAGTCAGCATAGTTATCAGCTACATGCTACTGAAATAAGTAATCATAGAGTGAATTTATATTATCCACCCTAGACGACACTAGAGAGAAATATTAATTAATATATTATTAAAGAAAGAATAAAACAGAATATAAAACAAAGCTTAAGTATAATTCTCACTTTTCAAAAATATATCACTTTTTTCTTATGTTGTTGACTTATCATTTATTATTAATTCTTTATGACTAATACTTTTAATATATATGCTTTGAAAGTTGTAAGGACTATGTAGCTGTGCCTAGTAAGTGTTATACTTGGTCATAAAGCAACCTTAAACTGATTGGAAAGAATTTAAATCTACATATGAACTCTCACCAGAGTAAAATGATGGACGTTGGTTATACTAGAAGCTTTTTTCTTTTGCCTGGGAATGACTCAAATGTCATATTCAGGCAAAGACATATAACTCTCTTGATTCTCAATACAGTTATTAGATTATTATAATTATATATTTAACTATTTTGCACATATTTTATTATGACATGTAATCATATACTATCATAATATAGTATATATGATACATTATATAACATATCATGATAATATATTATAAAATAATAATATATATATACACACATACATAGACTATAATAATGTAATATAATACACATACACATATATATAGGCTCTTAAAAGCAGTCAGGGGGTGCCTGGGTAGCACAGTCAGTTGAGTGTCCAACTCTTGAGTTCTGGCAGAGGTCTGATGTCAGGGTGGTGAGATCAAGCCCTGCATGGAGCCCCATATGAGCTCTGAGCCCAGCATGGACTCAGCTTGAGTTTCTCTCTCCCTCTCCCCCTTCCCCTGTGCACTCTCTCTCTCTCTCATTGAAATAAACAAATCTTTAAAAAAATTTTGAAAAGCAGTCAATAGTGGAACAATTCAGCAATTTTTTTTTCATTTAAATTCACTTCCTTGTGGTGATAAGATCACTAAGTTGATGGATACAAATGAGGCTGTAAACCTTTCATAGATGTTATGTATGTATTTTTAATGGGGTGGTTTGAAAAATCTATCATTAGTTTCCCCACTGAGGATGTGCTTACTTGTGAGAAAGCTGCAAAGATTCTATAGTGCATGTTCATAAACTAAGTGCTTTCCTCCTTTGACGTTCCACAACAAACAGATTTCTCTGCTGGTTAAGGCTGAGGTATAAACTTCACCCATAATGCTCATTTATTTAAAAAACTTACCATTAGAAAGCTAAATTCTTTCACTGCAAAATAAATTGGCATCAACTAAAGACTGGCTCCAAATCTCTCTTTCTGACGTTTTACTCTGGAAATACCTCTTTGACCATCTCTACTCCCAAGGACCCCATGAAGGAAGCAACTTTTTCACCCTGCACTTTCAGCCCAAAGCATAGCTTTTATGTTTATATTGTTTTGAATTTTTCATTTTGCATATACCAGCTATCCTTTATTTTTATTACTTCTTTTGTGATTATTAGATTTTTATTAGATGTGATTATTTTGTTTTTGAATCAAGATATTTTGCAAATTTAAACTTCGGACAAATCATTGTAGGGACCTCTGGGTAGCTCAGTCAGTTGCCTTTGGCTCAGGTCATGATCCCAGGGTCCTGGGATTGAGCCTCACATTGGGGTTCCTGCTCAGAGGGAAGCCTAATTCTCCCTCTTCCTCTCCTTGCCACTCCCTCTGCTTGTGCTCTCTCTCTCCCCCTGACAAATAAATAAATTTTAAAAAATAATTAAAAAATCATTGTAGTTTTATCTTTACATCTTTTTTTTCCCTCTAAGATTTTATTTTTAAGTAATCTTGACATTCAACGTGGGGCTCAAGCTTACAACTGAGATCAAGAGTCACATGCTCTACTGAATGAGTCAGACAGGTACCCCCTTTACATCTTATTTTAGTTAATGATACAATATGAAGGTTCTTAACATTTGCTTTGACATTTTACATCATTATTAATCTCTTATAATGTTGAATTTTTAGACTGTTTTATTACTATTACTTTTAATACACTTTAAATTTTTTCAAGCTTTTATTTAAATTCCAACTAATTAACATACAGTGTAACATTACTTTCAGAAATAGAATTTAGTGATTATCACTACATACAATACCCAGTGCTCATCTTAACAAGTGCCTTCCTTAATACCCATCACTAATTTTTAGGACAGTTTTGGATTTACAGAAAATTTATAAAAACAGTACAGAAAGTTTCCAGGTCTTCTCCATAGTTTCTCCTATTAACAGTTTATATCAGTATGGTATATTTGTTACAAGTAATGAACCAGTAAGGATATATATTATTAAGTAAAGTCTGTATTTCATTTAGTTTTCCTCAGTTTTTCCTTGCTCTCCCTTTTGTGTTCTAGGATCCCATTCCAGGTAACATAATATGTTTAGTTATTATATCTCTATAGGGTTCTCTTGGCTATAGCAGTTTCTCAGACTTGCCTTTTTTGTTTGTTTTTGTTTTTTGAGTTTTGTTTCGTATTGTTTTCTGGATGGCCTCAACAGTTTTGAGGAGTTCTTGTCAGGTATTATGTAGAATGTCCCTTCACTTGCACTTATCTGATGTTTTTCTCATGATTTGATTGGTGTTGCCAGTTTGGGGGAGGAAGACCTTCCTCAAAACTTCTCAGAAGACAAATTTCTCTAATTTGCAATAAAATCATTTTTTAAAAATAATGGCACATATATAGATATATACATAAATTTGTTAGCCACTATTAATATGACTGAGTCTTTAACTAAAAGGAAGAATGAAGACATGAGATTATGAAAATAATGCAAATGATCCAACTGTGGAGTGAAGTAGTAGAGACTTATGCTGTAGAGCCAACCAACACAAGAGCAATTCACCTTCATTTCTGAGAGTATGAGAAAGCTAACCTGGCACTCATAAGAGAAAAAAAAAAGTAACTGAAAAGCCAAAGCCAAAACATTAAAAGGTAGTTCTCATAAAATTGAAATCTGGCCATCCAAATGCACGAAAATTGGAGAATCCCAAGAAGTATATACACATATGTCCTTATTACTGCGCTGAGGAGCAGATCATAATATGCAACTAGTTAAAATTCTGCTAATGGCATTCTGTGTGTGAATTCTAAGGAGAAGAGGGGAAGATGCTGAAGAAGAAAAGATTTTAAGATTAGCATTACCCTTAGTGAAAATTATTATGTTACTGTATCTGCCCTTATTTTCCTACAATATTTCCATTTGTTTGTTTTCCGTGGATAAATTTAACAGCTTATTTTGCATCCTTAGCAGCATCTAATTTTATACTGAGGAATTCACAAGATTAAGAAAAGATACTAATGCTTGTATAATTAAAGAAAACAGTGTGCAAATTTAGTAAGATGAAACTGGTTTTATTCTAATTTTATCATGAAGCATTCTTTATTAACTGACATCTCTACACTACTATACTGGGGAAGAAAACTGATTTTCATGATAATGGTTCTAGTGTTCTGTAAACTTTGGGTATATAGTAGTTTTCCTCTTTTTGAAATTTTGTTTGCCATACTTCAGTTACTTACAGCCAACTGTGATCTAGAAGCAGAAGATCCTCCTTCTGATGTATTGTTAGAAGGTCAACAGTAGCCCAACACTATATTATAATGCTTATTAAATCATTCACTTCACTTCATTTCATCCCATAGGCATTTAATCATCTTATATCATCACAAGAAGGGTGAAAAACACACAGTAATATATTTTGCATGCGCACGAGAGAGACCACACTCATATAACTTTTCTTATAATATATTGTTATAATTACTCCATTTCATTATTAATTATTGTTTATCTCTTACTGTGCCTAATTTATAAATTAAATTTTATGTTAGGTATGCATGTATAGGAATAAAAACCAGTATATATAGTGCTGGGTATAATCCATAGCTTCAGGAATCTATTGGGGGTCTCAGAATGTATCCCCCATCAATAAGAGTCACTACATTTTATTAAAAGTACACTTTGAAAGCTTGCAGTTACTTACAGAAAAAGAAGATATATTCAAAGATAAATCAAAGAGACATAAACAGTATTTCTTTAGATATCATCATTGGTATTTTTCTAGATTAGATATCAGCAATTTGAAACAATGGAATGACTTCTCAAGAGACATATGTGGATTAGTGAGATGGAGAGGTCGTATTTCCAAATAAATAATAATAATTTACTGGAAATAATGTCCAGCTTGCATAAAAAATTCACCATATGAATTATCACATTAAGTGCTGTTTATATTTATATTATTAAATAACTTTTATCATCTTTTAACTGGTAAATATTCAAATAAAAATATGATAATTTCATGTATGAAATACTTGATTTACTAGAATATCTGTTTCTTCAATCTGATAATAATTATAGAATCTGGGATTGGTCATCATGGATAGCACAAAAAGTCATAACAAAATTTTGGTATGTGACAATGTGCTATCCATGTCCTGCATATCAGTCCTAAGAATATCTTGACTGACTTATGGAGAGCCACTCCCTGTGTTCCCTTGAAGGTTTACTAGTACATCATAGAGCTAATTCCACAAACTCTCAGAAGTGAAGTAAAGCCCTTTCTCTGCAATTCACTTCTGAAGGGAGCTTGAAAACTAAGTGAATAATATAGGAGCTTTTAATACTAATAGACCAATGCAGTAATGAATAGAATTTAAAATGTCTTTTTACACTGACCATTCTAATCCTTAATCTTCACATATATTGCTTAGAATTTCACATGACTTATCATAGTACACTTTAAGTTCTTACAATGGAGATTTGTTGTAATAAAAAAACCTAGTATCTATTCAATTTCTCTGCAAATGGTATTTGATTTCCTCCTTGAAATCATTATTTCCTTTTTTATTGATGTATGATTAACATATAGTATTATATTAGTTTCAGGTTTCTAATATAATGATTCAACAGTTCTATACATTTCTCAGTGCTCATTGTGATAAGTGTACTCTTAACCCTTTTATCTATCTCACCCATCCCCTACCCATATCTTCTCTGGAAGCCACCATTCCGTCCCCTGCATTTAAGAATCAGTCTGTTTCTTTTTTTCTGCATTTGTTCATTTGTTTTGTTCTAAAATTTTATATATCAGTGAGGTCATATGGTATTTGCCTCTGTCTGACTTATTTTGCTTAGTTTATACCCTCAACATTCATCAGTGTTGTTGCAAATGACAAGATCTTATTCTTTTTAAATCTTATTAAATATTACTGAAGTATATACATCTTCTATATCCATTCATCTATGGATGGACACTTGGGTTGCTCTCATATCTTGGCTATTATAAATAATGTTTCAATAAACATAGGGTGCATATATCTTTTTAAATTGGTGTTTGCATATTCTTTGGGTAAATACCCAGTAGTGGAATTACTGAATTATAGAGTACTTCTATTTTTAAATTTTTGGAGAAACTTCATACTGTTTTCCACAGTAGATGCGCCAATTTGTATTTCTCCCTAGAGTGCCTAGAGTTCTTTTTTCCTTCACTTCCTCACCAACACTTGTTATTTATTTTCCTTTTTCTTCTAGGCATTATGAAATTGTGGTTTTGATTTGTATTTCCCTGATGATTACTGATATTGAACATCTTTTCGTGTGCCTGTTGGCTATGTGTATATCTTCTTTGGGAAAATATCTATTCAGGTCCTCTGCTCATTTTAATGAGATTATTTTGTTTGTTTGCTTATTTTTGAGTTTGGTTTATTTTAAATTAAGATATAATGTATTATTTGTTTCAGGGGTACAGGTCTGTGAATCCTCAGTCTTACACAATTCACAGTACTCACCATAGCACATACCCTCCCCAATGTCCATCACCCAGCCTCCCTGTCCCTCTAACCCCCCTCCCCTCCAGCAACCCTCAGTTTGTTTCCTGAGATTAAGAGTCTCTTATGGTTTGTCTCCCTCTCTGGTCCCATCTTGTTTCATTTTTCCCTCCCTTCCCCCCACAACCCCCTGTCCTGCTTCTCAAAGTCCTTATATCAGAGAGATCATTTGATAATTGTCTTTCTCTGCTTGATTTATTTCACTTAGTGTAATTTCACTTAGTGTATTTATATATACATATATACATATATACATATATATATATGTATATATATATAGTGTATTAATACACTTATATGTAGTGTAATAATACATTATTTCACTTAGTGTAACCCTCTAGTTCCATCCATGTCATTTCAAGTGGCAAGATTTTGTGGATCTTTGATGGCTGCATAGTATTCTGTTGTGTGTGTGTGTGTGTGTGTGTGTGTGTGTGT
>ML101096.1:0-23891 GCA_003697995.1 Taxidea taxus jeffersonii
TTTGACACACAAAAAGCTGTATTTCTCCAGAAAATATTGTTTCCTTCTGTCAAACAGCTGAGGACACTAGTCAATACCAGATCTTGTTAATGAAGATACAGGAATGATAATCTGAAACTAAGCCAATATCTTATGAGAATCTACCTACTTCAGTTTCTCTATACCCTCAGATACAATGTTTTAGGGTCCTAAGTGAGAGGTCACCACCTTGCTTGTAGTGGGTCTTATATTCTATCTCTTATCGTTTATACCTGTATGTTGTTAAAAGCACCTTTTAATCTCTTAGTTGCTATTTCTAGAATCAACACATTACCCAGGGAAAAAGCAATCCCAAATTAGAACTGCTCTTGTTTGGCCTCTGTCCTCACTTAGATCCTGGTCTAGTTATATCAGTTTCCTTTCTGATACATTCAGTAAAATTTATTTTGCTTTGGCCCAGCTCTTCAGATTGTTCTCGGCAGGAGAGTCTGAATTACCCAGCTTGCTATTACCGGGCTCAGAAGTCCCAAAAGATTTTTAAGCAGTGATTTGAAAAAGCAGTATCGGAACTTTAAAGTCATTCTGGTAGCAGAATGGAAAAGGCAAACTGGAGGAAGAAAACAATCCTATAAACCAACAATGAGAGGTGCCTGGGTGGCTCAGTGGGTTAAAGCCTCTGCCTTAGGTTCAGGTCTGATCCCAGGGTGCTGGCTCTCTGCTCATCGGAGAGCCTGCTTCCCTTCCGCTCTCTCTGCCTGCCTCTCTGCCTACTTGTGATCTCTCTCTGTCAAATAAATAAATAAAATCTAAAAAACAAACAAACAAACAAAAAACCCCAACAATGAAAATAGCATGAGATCCAGTTTTAAAATACTAGAGGTCCACTACTATAACTGAATATTCTAATTTGGGTAGTAGCTACTGATAAAAAAAAATGTGACAATTTAAAAAATATTGAGGTGGGAGTCAATATTTTCACACAGTAATAAAGAGTAAAACTTCAAAAGCATCTTCTAAACTACAAGAGATAATCTGATTACAGCTTTTCTAATTAACTAATTCCCTCTATAGTGAGGTAGTACAGGAAAAAAAAAATGGCTGTAATTTCAAACTTTCACTTCTGATGACTATTTATCCACAATCATAACAAAAATAAATTTTAAAAATCCCCTGAGTTCTCTTCAACTTTGTACACATGCTCTTCTAGATATCACACTATCTTTCCGCTTCTTCTCATAGTCGAACACTTGGAAATGAGTCTACTTTTCACTGTTTTTACTCCATCACCACCTACTGATTCCACAATGCACTACAATGGCTTTTCTCCTCTCAGTTCACTAAACCTGCCTTGATAAAGGAGAGCAAACTAAGTGGCAAAGATGATGGGCCTGTTCAATTTTATTTTATCTGATCTTTGTGAAACAGTCAACTAATTGCTTCTCAGTGCTCATCTGCCCCTTTATTTGGTAATATCTCATACTGTTCTTGGTGTCCTACCCATTAGTCGTTCCCCTATAGTGCCCCTTTCTCTATCCAAAGATTTTTTCAGTGGTCCTTTCCTAAGTAAAAGGCTCCATTACATAACATGCTATATAGAGAGAGCCTTGCTACTTAAAGTTGGTTGCCAGGGACCAACAGCTTTAGCATCACCTGGGTGCTTCCAGTGAATGCAGCTTCTAGTGAATGCAGAATCTCAGACTTCACTTCAGAACTACTGATTCACAATTGATATGCATGTGCAATATATTTGAGAAGCACTGTTAATAGAGCTTTTGAAAGGACCGAACTTGCAGACTATATAACTGACAGAAGAAATGGGCTTCCCTACTGGTGACAGTAAGACTAGCAATTTTCAAATCTCTGTCAAACTAATCTAATTGTTTCCTAAAAATAGTCATTGTGATAGACTACATTGTTACTGAGTACCCTGTATTCCTTCCTGGGGAGGAATACAAAATACACTGCATCGCACTGATGTCTGACATGGCCAAGTGACATGCTTTGCTCAATGAAACATGAACAGAAGTGATGAGTATTCCAGGTAAACTGTTAAGACCCACATTACAATTCTTAACTCTCTTTTCCCTCTATCTCAAGACCAAGGCTGTTTCATATAGTGGCTGCTCCATCAACATGGACCTTAGAGGAAAGATGTAATTCCTAAGAGTATCACACATACACACAAGTACACATAAATCTGATTATTCCCTTTCTACTCCTGATTAAATAACAGTGCGTGGAAAATAAAAGAAGAATTCATGCATAAAAAGCAAATCACCTACTAGGGAGAAAAAAACAGTCTAGCTTGCTTAACTGTTGAATAATGGAAACGTTATTCAATTCCGGAAGACTGAAGTTATGTTAACTATATCAAAATAAAAATTCCAAGAATGAGGAGGGCTTGATAAAAGGACTAGTGGAAAGTACTGAACAATGGTACAAAAATGTAGCTGAAAAACCAATTGTGAATGTTAAAAATACAAAAAATGTAAAAATAATAAGTCAGTATCAGGAGGTGGTGAGAAAAAATATGGGAGATGCTAATGACATCTGAAACAAGAATTAATAATATCAAGGTCTTAGAATTTTCTCAATCTACTTAACTTTAGACACACCATTTAGAAAATACTTTCTTAGGGCAAAAAATACATCTTTCAGTTACCCCTTCCTTCAAGCCTTCCATATATCATTCTATTCATATATATACATAGATCTGGACAAAAATGCTTATCCTAATATTAATTATGTCTCTGGATGTCTAGATTGGAGGTGGCTTTTAAACTTTAATCTTTGCAACATAGGACTTTTTCATAGTTAGCATACATGAATCTTACGAAAAAAAATGTCTTACAAAAGACTAGAAACATATAAGATTCCATCTTCAGCATTTCTCTTTCAAGCATATATGTGTCTTCTTTTCAGGAACTTTTCATTGTCACCTCACTTTTCCTAAGGTCTTTATCATACTAAGAGATTGCCATACAACTTAAAAATACATCTCTTTTCAGAAACTAAATTACAAAATATTTGATGCATGTCCAAAGGGCTTGTGAAGAAAAGACAGAAACAAAAAATAAAAATCCACTGCAGCTCAGTAATTTGAGACATAGTTTTGAGGAAAATAGTGGGTTTTTTTTTAACCCTACCTACGCATTAGTCACCTGATAAACTTAAAATTAGTTGAAGTCCTAAACTTAAGAGATTTTGATTTATGATCTAATCTCTGATTACTGTCAGAGCACAGAGATCTCATGCTAAAAGTGGGGACTTACCATCAGAATTTAAAAAAAAAAAATCTACCCAGGAAATTCTAATGTACAGCCAGTGTTGAGACCCATTGCTCTAAAAGAGTGCTTTCCAATGACTTTCTGCAGTGATAGAAATAGTTTATATTTGTGGTATCCATTATAGTATCCACTAGTCTTAAGGCTTCTGAGTGCCTGCAATAAGGCAAGTATGACTGAAAACTAAATTTTTAATTTTACTTAATTATTTCTGTAGGAAATTCTATTGAGTAGCACTGCTCTGGAAATCTAAAATCTAGATTTTATGTATGATCTAAAATCCGTAGTTATAATCTAGCACCTACCCCTCAGGTTAAGATACACTATCTGATTAACTATGTATCTGTATTAATTGCTTTGGTCCTGTCAGAACTGTTTTTATTAACTTGCACTTTGTTGTTATACCACTGAACCACACTAAAGGATGGTGTTAAAAAGTAGCTTTTTTAAATTAGAGGCTATATTTAATATAAAGATGGTAAGGATACTTTTTTGCTATCTTGGAGTGCCATGAGAATTTTTTCTCATTATTCTACCACCAATAGTGATATTCCTGCAATGAATGGAATTTTCAGCAATGATGGAAATGTTCTATATCTGTGTTATACATTATAGCAGCCACTAGGCAAATGTGAGAGAGAGAATCTTAAGCAGACTCTGTACTGAGCCTGACGCCTGACACGGGGCGTGATCTCACCACATGGAGATCATGACCTGAGCTGAAATCAAGTGGGAGGGACATTTAACCAACTGAGCAACACATGTGCCCCTGAAACACAGTATTTTAAAGACCAAATACACTGATTATTCCTAAACTTAATTAAAAAAATATTAGTACTAAGCATTTAATAAATGTAATGAGCACTGGGTGTTACATGTGACTGATAAATCATTAAACTCTAGGTAAACACTATGTTAAGTAATTGATTTTAAATTTTTAAAAAATGAAAAAAAAAAAAAAAGGCTACATAGTATAGGTTTACCGTCATGCTCCCAAACAAGAGTTATACTCAAGGTCCAAAAATTTTTCTTGAATCAAGTCCTAATTCACTCTAGGCAGAAATAAGAATTGCAGCATAAGATGTTTTCTTTGTAACTGTTATTAACTAAAGCAAATGGCATGATAAGCTCCTTAATGTGTCTAAGTTCCATTTATGGTTTTCTTTCGGGCAACTATATAATGATGTAGTCAGAAAACACTAAAAGCTAGTAAGAGCAAAAACAGCCACCTAGGAAAGGAGTAAAGGCATCAGTAACACTAACAGTATAGTAAGTGGTTGGTTTATAGAAGGAGTGAAATCAAAAACATTTGACCAGAATTTTATCTAATTCATCCTTAATATGTCAACAGTAAAGGTATTTTATCAACATCATTACTGAACCTAAAATGGGGCAAGATCACTAGAACAAACGGGATCCTGGAGTGCAGCCAATTTACAAGTGTGGATGTGTCTGTACAAGAAATACTTTGATAGTAAACAGGACATTTTAAAGAATTGAAGGCAGGGGTGAGTGACAATAGGAATCTTAAGCAGCTGTTACAAAAATCTGAAATAAAGGTAGTCACAAGCAGAAAGGGCAAAAGAAATCTTTCAAACAGACTAATACTTATACCAAAACACACAAATACCAAAAAATAAATATATAAATAAATAAAAAGAAAAATCCTATAGCCAAATCCGTTGGGTAGGTAGCTGCAAAAAGAGTTCTCATTTAAGCAAAGGCTAACTAGAAATAAAGCACCATCTATTTTTTACTTGTGTATCTACACGTTGCCTCTCAAAGGAGTCAATCTAGGAAACTATACTTATTCTAAAAATGGTGATCAAATTATTGCTGGAGCACTTATTTCTTGAACTGCCTTTAGAACTCTGTAGGCATAACTTCAGAGACTCATAATGTTTTTACACCCAAATGCTATTTTCTAGATCTACCACCCATCATTTTCACTTGTTGTGTTCTAAATGAAAAAGACCTCTAAAATTGAGAACCTCTGGGATCATCTAATGTCTCATTTATAAACAAGAAAATATAGGACCAAAGAAATTAAGTAATTGTACAAATTCTTTCAACAAGTTAATGACAGGATGTACCTGCCCACCTGAGTGTGGTCATAACTGGGACATCATGAGGCCTCTCTAACTTGTCAGAGATCTGGGAGCACCATAAATATTAAACAATACGCCATGAGTTGATAAGGCAGCCTCAACAGAAGAGGAATTTTAAAACTGCAACTATGAAGGAGAGTGTCAGATACAGCAGTCTGCTCAATAAATGTCTTTGAATAAATGAATCTGATGTATATGTTTGTGCTCATTAAAATGCTGATCATATTCCTTCCTGGTTAAGTTACACCACATACCCCTGAATCCTCCATCTATCTATTCATATGGTTTTTTTTTTTTTAATTTATTTATTTGACAGACAGAGATCACAAGTAGGCGGAGAAGCAGGCAGAGAGAGGGAAGCAGGCTCCCTGTTGAGCAGAGAGCCCAATATGGGGCTCGATCCCAGGACCCTGGGATCATGACCTGAGCTGAAGACAGAGGCTTTAACCCACTGAGCCACCCAGGTGTTCCTCCTCCATCTATCTAGAGGCTGGTCACCTATCATTTGTTTTCAATCAGGCAACTAAAGACTCACTTTTAAAAATCCCTTATTCAAACACTTAGAAGGTTCTGTCCTCATCCTTGGTCCCTCCTTTAGGAGAATTCTGCATCTGGTTAACACTTCAAAGCAGAAATATAGTATCTCCCTGCTTTTTCATCTTTTAATTCCATAAACAGGAATACTAAAGACAATATGTTATATAAAGTGAGGAAAAATTATTTAAAGGGACCATGCTAAAATTAAGATTTTAATATTCAAGTTTCTTCACGGTTTAAATTACACACCTACACACACTGGACAATAGAGGTCTCCACTGTTTCGCTGCTTTAAAATGAATGGCAGGATGTGGGGCTCTGGATAGATTTTACACTCTGTGAGCTTTTCTCTTATTTTCTAAACTCTCTAATGCTGGTAGTTTACTCTCAGAACACCAAAGTGCCTATTAGAGTAGTAAAAATAAAATATAAATGACTAAGAGAGGTCTGCCACTTATTAACTTAGAGGAGGCCAATGACACTGGAGAAGTTATCATATGCAGTACCTCTTCAACGAACGCTTTTTAAAATTCCGTAAGATATCAGTATGGTACCTTTATGACTGATTTTTTTTGCGGGAGCGGGGGAGAACGCTACGAAGTCATCATGATGGAAAAAATTTAAAAAACTAGCACAAGAGTGGGTATACTTGTCACTGAGGTTAAGTTTCCAAGTTCTGCCCTCTCAAGACTACACGCAGCCTTCCAAAGTATATGGCACAAAAATCAACCTATGTTCCAGTGTAAATTAAGCATTCTCTTTCCCAAAGTAATATTACGAAGTGAATCTTAAGAGTTGACAAATTTCAATTAAAAACTGACCCAAACCAAAACACCACACCCGGCAAGGCGATCTTAATTACCTCAAAGACGAAAAACACCGGCATCATAATTGGTTCAATATTCATCTCCCAGTGGGAGAGCGAAAAAGAATGGATCAGACCGTCCAAGTACTTGGCGGGGTAAAGAAAGTCGAGACTGGGTGAAGAAAGCAGGAAGCGCAGAGCAGGAAAAGCTTCGACGCAGACGGCCGAAAGTCTTCCGTCCCCAGGGCGGAGCGAGTCCTTCTCCCCTCACCCCCTCCCCGCCAGCCGCCCAGCCACACCTGCCAACGCCCTGCAGAGCGACCCCCGCCCACCCAGTTCGCGAGCTGCGCCAGCCCCGGCCGCGCACTCCCGCCCCGAGCCCTGACCTCCGCCGCCCCCACTCCCGCCCCAGCCCTCAGCTCGGGTCGGCCGCGCGGGAGGCGAAGGAAGGCTGGGCTCACCAGGTCCCTCCGGGCTGGACGGCGCCGGGGGCCGGTGGGGCGGGGACCCGCACCCGGGGTCCCCCTGGGCGGGCTCCCTCAGGTAATCCTCGAAGCGCACCTGCCGGGCTTCGCCGCCACCCCCGAAGCCCCACAGGCGGTTGGCAGTGCCCCGCAGAAGGCGCCCGCTCTTCCCCGTGAATGTGGTCAGGTAGTCCATGCTGCCGCGGAGCAGGGGCCCGGGAGGCCGACGGTTTTCGCGGCGGCGGCGGCAGCCACTGGGTGCGAGGCCGCCCACCCCTGCGACCCGACCGGGGGCGGTGGCTCCGCGCGCCTCACAGGAGGCGGGGAGGGGGAGGGGGCTTCCCTAGCTTGGCCCGGGGGCGGACCATCAGGAAACTATGCGTCAGGGGTAGGGGGAGCAGAAGGGGGCAAAAGTTTTTGAAAAGTTATTCTTGCTGCTTCCAAACGCCAAGTCAGGCAAAACTTAGCTTGTAAAGTAGATGCATTCTTCCTGGAGTAGATGCAGAGACGAAAAGCTGGCGGCTTTTAAGCAAGGCGGACCGGCCCTATCTGCTCCTCCACCCCCCCCTTTCGGCTCCAATGGAGCAGGCCTGCCCCGCCCTGCCCCGCCCCGTCCGGACCCGACCGGACTTTCAGGACTGCTGGGGAAAGCCGGGGAGGCTGAGCTTTGGGGCCCTAGGGCTGAGCAGAGGATAAAAATGGCCCACGGAGGCTCTGCTGGAGTTAGGTAGAGTTTGGGGGGCTAGGAGAGAAGTGTCAAAAAGTTTGTGTGTGTGTGTCGGGGGAGGGGCACAATTCAAACTTTTGCAGCTTGTAATTTTGGGGGCCCTGTGGGGGTAGGGAGGAAGGAGGGAAGGTTGTTTTAAGGCAAAACTTTGTAGTTAAAACCAACTTAGATAAAATGCTTCTTACCAAGCATTATGAGACCATATTCGAAGAATAAAGCATTAATAGTCACATTTTAAGTTCGTTGTGACATTATGAACTGTTAAAGAGTTTGACATTCCATGAATCTGGTCCTATAAAACAAGGTAATTAAGGGTTTTAGTGTGCAACCTTATTCTTTAGGCAGAGAAGAAGTAATGACTTTGACATTTACTGAGATCTGGTTATTCCTGTCCTTTCATATCTGTTTATATCACTTTTAGTTTTTCACATGCATTAAATAAACTCTGTTTCTTGGAATTACCAATTAATGTATGTGGAAAAAAAAAAAAAAGGTTTGAATTACTTAAGAGTTGAAGATTTAGTCATACCAAATAATGGAGTCCAGAAAATCCTTCAGGAACTTAAGCTTTTTGCCAAACCATAAAGATTATCCCCTCTTCCCTCTTTGAAAATGATCTTTTTCCCACCACCACCTTTCAGCTTAAATTCTTACTAGAAAAAACTTCACCATTTTAACAATAGCATCCCCTTTATACCCGGTTAAAAATACACAATGTTTGGGCTGTACCCCCAAGGTGTAACTCAGTGTTTGTGAGAAAGGACCCAGAAATCTACATATCCAGCAACAGTCCCTGTGTTCAGATGTTCTGGACCTCCTACGGAGACCCACCTGGCAGAATGGTAGGTAGCTCCTAGTTTTTTCTGAAATTTCTTTTTGATAAGGAAGCATTCCCACCCTTAGTACCACTTCTGAAATTTCACAGAGGCCCAGTAAGCTTAAAAATCAAATTGGAATGACTTAAGTCTAATTCTGATTAACTAAATTGAAATTCTTTTTCTAAAATATGTTTCACATAGAGAAATATCTAATTTAGTTTGTGACAATCATATCCAAATAGTGTCTGAGTCTTTTAAGCTTGATTTAATCTGTACTTTTGCATCCAACCTAAGCAGGAACATGTACTCTTATCAGTTTGAATACAGGTTTACAGGCAGTTGGCCCATCGGTTTTTTTCTGCTTCTGTTTCATGGAAAGCTAGAGCTGCTGGAGAAAAAAATGTATAAACTTTATGATTATGTGCTTTACAAATTTTGATTTAAACTCAAGTAAGCCCTTAATGTCTCCAAAATCCTTCTATTCATATAATCAATCAGCTTTCTTTCTTATTCTTCACATTTGTTGTCTGAACCATCACTATTCTCCTGAAGTTACTAAATTCATCACTCTAATATGTTACCTTGCCTTGGGCATGAAAAGTCATTAGGCCATCAAATATGAACACTCTCACTTTTCTTCGTTTTATCTTCAATTTACAACAGGCTCATCTCCCTTACTTTGCCCCAGAAGTAACTTCTGTTCATGCCATTCCCTCTCCAAATTAAGTTTTTAAAAATTTATTTATTAGAGAGAAAGTGAACTCACAAATGGAGGGGGGGACTGGTGGGGACACGGGTGGGGGCAGGGAGCAGCAGAGGAACAAGCATATTCTCTGCTCCTGCTGAGCAGGGACTCCATCCCAGGACTCTGAGATCATGATCGTAGCCAAAGGCAGCTGCTTAACCAACTGAGCCACCCAGGCACCCCTCCAAATGAACTCTTGACCTTAATCTGGTTTATATTGCCTATATATTTGACTTGTCAATGTTATTACTTCTTCCTTGTATTATTTTCTCTCTTCACTCTGGACCCTTCCCCTTTTCCTATCTATATCATTTACATAAATCCTTCCCATCCTTAAAAAAAGTTTCCTTATACTTCCCTAGCAACCTTTGCCTCATTTTAAAATATATCTATTGGGGCCCCTAGGTGGCTCAGTCGTTGCAGGGAGCCTGCTTCTCCCTCTCCCCACCCTCCTCCTGTGCTCTCTCTCCCTGTCTCTCTCTCTCAAAAAATAAATAAAATCCTTAAAAAAATTAATAAAATAAGAGAAAATATATTTATTGGGGTATGATTTACAAACCATATAATCCACCTGTTAAAGGTATACAATTCAACAGATATTGTACATGTACACAGTTGTTAAACCATTACCAAAAATCTAATTTTTCAACATTTCTATCACCCCAAAAAGAAACCTCTTACCTATTTGCAGTCACTTCCCAGGAATTGGTGACCACTAATCTACCATTTGTCTTTATGGATTTACCTTTTATAGATATTTCATACATATGGAATTACATACTATCTGGTGTTTGGTATCTGACTTTTTTCACTTAGCATAATGTTTCTAAGATTTATTCATGGTATAACATTTATTATTATTTTATTCCTATTGAGAATAATATGACACTGTATAGATATATCACATTTTATTTATTCACTCATTAAGTTGATGGGTATTTGGATTGTTCTCATTTGTGGCTATTATGAAGAATTTTGCTATAAACATTTGTGTACAAATTTTTTATGGACACATGTTTTCATTTCCCTATATGTATAATAATGTAAGTTTAAGGTATATAATGTTTTGATTTGATGCAATGCAAAATGACTACCACAGTAAGGTTAGTTAACACCTCCATCAATGCACACATTACTTTTTTGTGTGTGGTGAGAACATTTAAGATTTACTCTCTTAGTAATATTCAAGCATATAACGGTGACTGTTTCCTATAGTCACCATGCTGCACATTGAAGCCTCAAAACTTTCTCGTCTTAAAATCAGAAGTTTGTACCATTTGAACAACATCTCACTAATTCCAACGCCCAGCCCCTGGCAACCACAATTCTAATCTCTGTTTCTATAGTTCACCTTTTTTAGATTCCACATGTGAGTGAGATCATACAGTATTTGTCTTTCTGTAACTTTTGTTTCACTTAGCATAGTGCTCTCAATAGTCATCCATGTTGTTGCAAATGACAGGATAACCTTCTTTTTTAATGGCTGAGTAATATTCCTGGGGAGTGTGTGTGAGAATCTTCTTTATCCATTTATCCAATGATGGACATTTAGGTTGTTTCCATGTCCTGGCTATTGGGTATAATGTTGCAGTGAACATGGAAGTGCAAATATTTCTTTAAGATGGTGATTTCATTTCCTTCAGATATATACCCGGAAATGAAACTGCTAGATCTTATGGTAATTCTAGATTTATTTTTTTGAAGACCCTCCATGCTGTTTTCCACAATGGCTGTACTAATCTACATTCCTACCAATGGAACACAGGTTCCCTTTTGTCCACATCCTTACCTTACTACTTGCTCTCTCTTCTTGTTTTGATGGATAGTCATTTTAATGGTTGTGAGCTGATATCTCATTGTGCTTTTGATTTGCATTTTTCTGATGATTACTGATGTTGGACATCTTTTCATGTACCTGTTGGCCATTTGTATGTCTTCTTCTTTAGAAAAATGTTTCTTGAAGTCTTCCACTCATTTTTTTCATTGGATTCTTTGGGGGTTTTTTGTTTTTTGTTTTTGCTATTGAATTTTTAGTTCCTTATGTATTTTGGATATTAACTCCTTATCAGATAAATGGTTTGCAAAGGTTTTCTCCCATTCTTTAGGTTGGGTTTTCATTTTATTGATGGTTTCCTTAGCTGTGCAGAAGATTTTTAATTTCATATAGTCCTACTGGTTTGTTTTTGCTTGCACTGCTTGCCTTTTTAGTATCATATCCAAAAAAATCATTGCTAGGACCAATGTCAAGGAGCTTTTGTCCATGTGTTTTCTTCTGGGAGTTTTATAGGTTCAGGTTTCACATTTGTATCTTTAATCCATTTCGTGTTAATTTTTGTGTATGCTATAAGTTAGAAATCCAATTTCACTCTTTTGTGTGTGACTATCCAGTTCCCCCAATACCGTTTATTAAAGAGATTGTCCTTTCCTCAGTGAATATTCTTGGCTCCCTTGTCAAATATTAATTAACAGTATATGGATGGTTTGTTTCTGGGCTCTTGATTCTGTTCCATTGGTCTCTATGTCTGTTTTTATGGCAGTACTATACTGTTCTGATTACTATAGAACAGTATAATATAATTTAAAATCAGGAAGTATGATGTGTCCAATTTTCTCCTTCTTTCTCAGGATTGGCTATTTATGGTCTTTTGTAATTCCATATTAATTTGGGGATTATTTGGTTTATTTCTATGAAAATACCACTGGATTTTTGAGGGATTACACTGGATATGTAGAACACTTTAGGTAGTAAGAACATTTTAACAATATTGTTCTAATACTTGAACACAGAATACCTTTCCATTTATTTTTTTATGTCCGATTTCTTCCTCAGTGTCTTATAGTTTTCACAGTAGAGATCCTTCACCTCTTTGGTTAACTTTATTGCTAAGCATTTTGCTGGTTTTGATGGTATTACAAATGGTTTACTTTATTTCTTTTTTGGATAATTCATGGTTGGTCTATATGAATGCAACTGATTTTCTATGTTGATTTGTATCCTGCAACTTTATAAAATTCATTTATTAGTTTGAACAATATTTTCATGAAGTCTTTAGGATTTTCTGTATATAAGATAATGTTCTGCAAATACAGACAATTGTATTTCCTCCTTTCATATTTGGTTGCATTTTATCTTTGTCTTGCCTAAGTGCTCTGGCTAGAACTTTCAGTACTGTTGAATATGAGTGGTGAGAATGGGAACCCTTGTCTTCTTCCTGATCTTAGAGGAAAAACTTTCAAATTCTCACCACTGAGTACGATGATAATGGGCTTGTCATATATGTGGCCTTTATTATGTTGAGATACCTTCCTTCCATACCCAGATTTATTGAGAGCTTTTGCCATGGTGGGATAATGAACTTTGTCAACTGTTTTTCTGCATTTTATTGAGATTACTGTATGATTTTTATTTTTCATTCTATTAATATGGCATATATATAACATTTATTGATTTGCATATATTGAACCATTCTTGTATTTCAGGGTTAATTCCCACTTGATAATGGTGTATGTCTTTCTGTTATGCTGTCAAATTTGGTTTGCTAGTATTTTGTTAAAAATGTTTGCATCAATATTCATGAGAGATATTGTTCTGTGGTTTTCTTTTCTTGTGGACTCCTTATCTGGCTTTGGTATTGGGGGTAATGCTGGCCTCATAAAACGAGTTCCAGAGTGTTCCCTCCTCTTCCATTTTTTTGGAAAAGTTTAAGAAGTTAATCCTTTAAATATTTGGCAGAATTCTCCACTGAAGCCATCTGGTCCTGGGCTTTTTTTTTTCCTTTTGTGATATTTTTGATAACTGATTCAGTCTCCTTACTCACATTTGGTCTGTTCAGATTTTTTTTTTTTTTTAAAGATTTTATTTATTTATTTGACAGAGAGACACACAGCAAGAGAAGAGAACACAAGAGGGGGAGTAGGAGAGAGAAAAGCGGGCTCCCCGCCGAGCAGGGAGCCCAATGCGGGCTTGATCCCCAGACCCTGGGATCATGACCTGAGCTGCCAAGGGCAGATGCTTAACGACTGAGCCACCCAGACGCCCCTGTTCAGATTTTCTATTTCTTCATCATTCAATTTGAGTAGGTTGTAGATTTCTAGGAATTTATCCATTTCTCCCAGGTAATCCAATTCTAGGCACCCTGGTCTCTTATGAACCTTTATATTTGTGTGTTATCAGCTATAATGGCTCCTCTTTCCTTCTAAATTTATTTATAGCTCTTTATTCTTTCTTTTTCTTAGTCCAGCTAAAGGTTTGTCACTTTTGTTTGTCTTTTCAAAAAACCAACTTTAAGTTTCATTGATCTTTTCTATTTTTTTCTGGTCTCTATTTCATTTTGCTGCTCTGATCTTTTGTTCCTTCATTCTAACTTTTGAACTAAGTTTGTTCAAAGTTCTTTTTCTAGTTCTTTGATATATAAAGTTAGGTTATTTATTTGAAATCTTTCTTTTTTCTTCAAATTTTCTATAAAATTCCCTCACAGTACTGATTTTGCTGTTTCTAATAGTTTGGGTATGTTGTATTTTCATTTTCATTTGTTTCAAATACTTTTTGATTTCCCCTCTGGCCCACTGGTTGTTCAAGAGTGTGTTGTTCAATTTATAAATATTTATGAATTATGAATTTTTTCCAATTTTCTTACTGTTACTGATTTCTAGTTTCATACCATTGGGGTTGGGAAAGATATTTTGTATGATTTCAACCCTTTTAAATTTGCTAAGACTTGTTTTTGACTTAACATATGATCTGTTCTGGAGACTATTTAACGTGTTCTTGAGAAGAATGTGTATTTTGCTGTTGTTGGATGGAATGTTCTGCCTATGTCTGTTAGGTCCATTTGGTCTAAGGTGTAGTTTAAAACCAATCGTGGCTGACTGATTTCCTGCTTGGCTAATCCATCTATTAGCCAATGTGGGATATTAAAGTCCCTTATTCTTACTGTATTATTGAATTAAGTTGAACGTGGGATATTAAAGTCCCTTATTCTTACTGTATTGTTACCTGTTCTTTCTTCACATCTCCCTTCACATTTTAAAAAGTATATTTAGATGCTCCAATACAGGTGTATCTATATTAATGATTATTATATTTTCTTAATGAACTGACATCTTTGTCATATTATAATGACCTTCTTTTGTCTTTCATTATGGTTTTTTACTTAAATTCTATTTTGTCTACCTTAAGTATAGCTGCTCTTGCTCTCTCTTTTGCATTCCATTTGCACGGACTATCCTTTTCCATCTCCTCACTTTTAGTTTATGTGATCCCTGAAGCTGATATGAGTCTCTTGTGGGCAACATATAGTCGATTCTTGTTTGCTTTTTTTTTTTTAATTCATTCAGCCCCTCTATGACTTTTGATTAGAGAATATAATACATTTACCTTTAAATTAACAGGTAAAGATTTGATAAGTAAGGGCTTACTGATGCCACATTATTGTTTTTTGACTGTTACTGAGTTCCTTTGCTCCTTTTGTCATCTTTTGTTGTCTTCCTTTGTAAACTGATAGATTTCCATAGTGGTATGCTTTTTATTTCCTTCTTTTTATCTTATGAGTATCTATCTACTATAGGTTTTTACTTTCTGGTTACCATGAATTTCACATACAACATAACAGATTATTTTAAGCTGATAACTTAATTTCAAGAGCATGTAAAGACTCTTGGGGCACCTGGGTAGCTCGATCAGGTTAAGTGTCTACCTTCCACTCAGGTCATGATCTCAGGGTCCTAAGATCAAGACCCATGTTGGTGCTCCCTGCTCAGTGAGGAGCCTGCTTGTCTGTACCCCTCTGCTGCTCCCCCTGCTTGTGCTCCCTCTCTCTATCAAATAAATAAAAATATATTTCTTAAAGATTTTATTTATTTATTTGTCAGAGAGAGAGCAGGAGCGAGCACAGGCAGACAGAGTGGCAGGCAGAAGCAGAGGGAGAAGCAGGCTCCCTGCTGAGCAAGGAGCCCGATGTGGGACTCAATCCCAGGACGCTGGGATCATGACCTGAGCCGAAGGCAGCTGCCTAACCAACTGAGCCACCCAGGCGTCCCTCAAATAAATAAAAATCTTTAAAAAAAAAAAAAAAAGCCTGTACATTTTCACCCCTCCCACATTTGTTTTTGATCTCTCAATCTGCCTCTATATTGGGTATCCACTACCAAATTATAACAGCCAAACTTATTTGTAATACTTTTGTCCTTTAACCTTTTTACTAGGGGTAAGTGATTAACATACCACCATGTTACAGTCTTAGAATATTCTGAATTTGACTATATACTTATCTTTACCATTGTGTTTTATATTTTCATATGTTTCTATGTTATCAATTAACATCCTTTTATTTTAGCTTGAAGAACTCCTTTTAGCATTTTTGGGGTTTTTGTTTGTTTGTTTGTTTGTTTTTTAGGGCAGATATAGTGGTGATGAACTCCCTCAGCTTTTATTTGTTTGGGAAAGTCTTTAACTTGCCTTCATTTCTCAAAGGACAAGTTTGTCAATTCATGGAAATCATGTAATATCTAACTGGCAACTATTTTATGGGAAAGAAGTATCAGCACTCAAATTTCTGATGGGATAAGCAGAATCACTGACAGAATTGATAAAGCGGACAGACACTAAGCCAAGAGGTTTTGTAAATGTTAAGAAACAAAGGAATGAATCTGTTTTCCACTTAGTACATCTGCACCTGCTAGTAAAGCTAAGGCCTGACTTGGTGGATAGCCAAACTGGTTACGCTTGACATTAACACTTTCTGTATTCAAAGTCTTACTGCTTCTTTCTCCATTAAAAGAGTTAGACTTGCACTCAAACTTACCGTAAGAGACTATCACCTGTGTCAAAATACCACAGAGGGGAAGAGTATAGGTCATTGTCTGGATACAACTGTGATCAAAAACCAAAAAGTATATGATGAAGATTCAATGTGACAGAATGGGAAAGAACTTAATATTGATTAAAAACAAATTCCCCTCTAGTAGATGCAAAACCAGGATATAATCATTACAAACCCTACTTAAAAACCAAGTAATTTTTCCTTAATTTGAAAAGTGTCAAAAAGTATTAACTACTACACTTACCAGAAAAAAACAAATAAATATATGTAGGTAATCAAATCAAGCAAGAACCTAGGAATAGCATCATTGAGAATTTTAAGTGAAACAAGTCACGATAACTCACATCAACTTGCCATATAGTTATTTGAGGACTATTTTTATATCCTATATTAACCATTTATATCCAAAGTTGTGAAAACTTAATAAGACTTTAAAAATCTTTAGGATCAATAGCCAATCAAAATCCCAAACTGAAGTGTGATGGTATGAAGGCAAATATTTGTAGTCTCTTTCTACTGCAGATTTCTTTTTCTGTGTGTACTCTGTGGGGGGTTGCAGTACAGTATTTCTACAGATGGGACTACATGCATAGCCATGAAGAAGTCTACTCTTAGTCTCTATCTTTCTGGATTCTTCCTCTCCATCTTGTTCCATTGGTCTCTTAATTCTATAATAGGTCTGTATATGTTGCTGCAACTTCTTATTTGTGCTTATTGGATAGAATTTTGATATTTCATTTTTTTAAAAGATTTATTTATTTTTTTTTTATTTGACAGACAGAGATCACAAGTAGGCAGAGAGTCAGGCAGAGAGAGAGAGGGGGGAAGCAGGCTCCCTGCTCAGCAGAGAGCCAGATGTGAGGCTGGATCCCAGAACCCTGGGATCATCATGACCTGAGCAGAGGGCAAAGGCTTTAACTCACTGACCCACCCAGGTGCCCCCTGATATTTCATGTTCTTAATCTAAAACTGATAAGTGAAACGTCTGGATGTGTGGCATATTAAATGCTTCATTTTAATATATTAATTTTAGTATTAAGATTAAATATTTTAAAGTTATAAAATATTTATGTTTTTAAAGTGATTTTAGGTTAGAATGTATTAGAAATAATTTTCCTCCCTTCACTCTGTATTTTTTTAATGTATTTAAAAAATACAAAGGCCAAAATGAAAAGAAAGAACAAAATAATTTGGGAAAAACCTAAACCTGTTGTTAGCTAATACTTTTATACCAACATGCCAATTTCCAGCTTCAACTGAGAGCTGCTAATTAGGTATTTGCTTTGTTTATTTTGTCTTCCTGTTGGTGGGGGAAACTGAACCCTGGGCTCTATCAGTGCAAGAAGAAAGCAAAGCATGGCGTTAAAAAAAGAACCTGATTACAAGTCCATCCATCTCTCTTAAAGAAAGTGCTCAGCAGCAATGCCAAGTTCTTATCAATATTCCACTTATTTCAGCCATGGTACATGAACAACTACTAAGTACTGAGCATAATATTTGAAAGGAAGAGAACCTACTCTTATTCCCAAAGTGTATGGAGATGCCCTGACTCCCCACTTCCCCATCACAAAGAGCATTTGGGAGAGATGATAACAATGCCAAGGTGAATCAGCCACAATTCAGGCAGCATATAGGAAGAGAAACCCAGACTTAGATGATCAATCTTTAATGATCCAGCACGAACTGGATAAGTTTAATTTTCAAAGGAATCATGCACTGGTTATTTTCTTCCATTGCAGATCTACTCTTAAATCGCAGCTTTCTCAGAAAGCAGCAGAGACAGCAGTATAACCATATCCTGTGTTGTCCTAACAGGCACAAAGGAAAGTTTGACTATGTCCAGCCACCTCTCAAGAGAGAAGCAGGCCACGCCCACGTATTCCACTCCCCTGACCCTACCCAGGGACTCCTGTGGGTGCTCAGCTAACTCTGTAGGACCCAACAGCATCAGCAGCAGTGGTGTGCAAAGCATCTATTGAATGAGATTATGAGGCCACTTTGTGCCTATCCCACTGGTTTTCTGAGACTCAAGGAAGGGGTAGGAGGAGATTCTAAAATATAAAGAGAAATTTTATAACAATGTTGTTAGGTTCAGATTGAGCTGGTCCTGCTAACACACTGCATGATATATAAGCACATGTATTTATGTTTGCTTTTAAATCCTATATGTTATGTGACATGAAATCCCAGCTTCTAGGTTCTCCCCTCTTAAATCCAACTCCAGCACTTGCAGTCAGGGTAATCTTAAATCCAGAGATCTAACTGTTGTTTTTCCTCTACTTTAAAAACGCTCCTTGTTCACAGCAGCAGCTTCCTGGTGATAATGAGAATGGGCAGTGAAACCTTTTTCAAAATACAAATTTCTCAACTCAATCCCATTGATCTCCATTCTAGGGCTGTAGGGTGGGGCTCAGGAGCCTACTCCAATTATGAGCCCTGCTTCTTTGTAGTTCTTCTGGGCGTATCTGCATATTTAGCTCATGGGAATCACACAGTAGTTTCTGAAATAAGGCCATACATAAGATTGGTTTTGGCAAATACTGAGCAGAAGTGATGGATGAGCTTTATACTCTCATGTGTAAAGAATGATCTCTGTTCAAAATCCAGGGCAATGTTTCCCACTCCAAATACCTCGGCCCCTGCCTCAGCGATGAAAGATACCACCTGCTCCGGATGGTACAGCTACTAGATGGGGACGCCATCTGCAACAACCTGGATGCCTGAGAAACCTTGTGGATCAGAACTCGTCCTCCCTAACCTCAGCCTGAACTGGGCATATAATATCGGCAAGAAATAGATTGAAAAATAGACACTAATTACAGCAAGCCACCCAGGTTTGGGGTTCATTTGGCACTGTAGCATAAGCTTAGCCTACTCTGATACAAGGCATTACAAATGCTTACTTTACATTTATTTTTATTACATATGCTGAATTAATATAGGTTCCCCCCACTATTTGAAAGTGGGGCATTTCTATGAAACCTTTAATCAGCCACAATGGTGTAAAGGGAAGAAGCAATTACCATTAATTTATAGGGAAAAGTTTTTGAGCATTCCCAGAATAACCAAAAAAATAACCTCTCTTTGGCTTGGCTGATATCTTAGGACACATCCTGCTAACGGATACACAAAATAAATCCAGATAAAGATGCCCACACAGTTCAAGGCTACAATGGCTTGAGGCTGCGATGCTGAGAGTGGATCCCAGGGAAGGAGCTTTGCAGGGCTGTTCTCCCTCTTTAAAGACTTGCCGCCTCTTTAAAGACTTGCTGCGAAACAAATGCTGAATGCTGTTTTCACTTTTGCCTCTTGTCCCCAGGAGCAAAAATCCTCTTTGGATTTCTTTTGGTTATCCAAAAGAGGTATTAAGGTAGGTAGGTCTTGTGTAAAGGTGAAGTGGTGTAACCTGAACTTTCAAAAAGTGGGGGATAGCTGGATGTTGAAGAGCAGCTGATTTAGGCTGTGAAATTAGTACATTTTACTTCTAGGCCTCTCGCATCATTTTCATATTCGGAGAAGTATTTTGAGGTTGCAAGACTATTCATCTCGGGGCGCCTAAGTGGCTCAGTCAGTTAAGTGTCTGCCTTGGGCTCAGGTCATGATCCCAGGGTTCTGGGATCAAATCCCAAGTCTGGCTCCCTGCTCAGCAGGGAGCCCACTTCGCCCTCTCCCCTTCCCCCCTGCTTGTGCTTTCTCTCTGTCAAATAAATAAAATCTTAAAAAAAAAAAAAAGACTATTCATCCTTTTAATCTAAACTATGTATGTGAATAAGTATTTTCTAGACATTACACAACCAAAAGCAAACAACCAAAACACAGTAAGCAGAATGCTGAGGCTCTGATGCTAAGAATCCATCCATCATCTGTCATTCCCAGTTTAAAACTGGTATTTCATTTACATCAGCCTAATTCAATATATGTATTTATAATCAGAAAATATCATAAATTTGAGCTTGTACAATACACATATGCCCATAAAATGCTATTTTTGGTATGTATTGGTTTTATGTACAACTTAATAGAAAAAGTTTGAAAAGAATTGCTTTTAGGGCTACAAAGGAAAGGTCCCAGTTTTCTTTCACAAGATGCCCTTAACATATTAATAGCAACCTTATTAGTCCTGAGAGAGGCCTTGGTGTTTATCTAGTTGAGCCATTTATTTTTATCGATTTGTTAGCGAAGGCCCAGATTCATCAAGTGACTCTCAAGGTCAGATTCTTGAATCCGCACAGACCCAGAAGAACCCAGGGCTTTCCTCCAGGGAGTGCTGCCTCATGAAGTGCTCCATCTTTGGGGCTGAGCAATTAATTGTGACGCTCTCAATTTCCCCAAACATTTGCTAAAGTGGCATGATGGCTCATAAAATGTTTCTCAGATATGAAAGCTAGGTCATACTATCGATTTATTTTTGAGATTTAGCTTTTTTATCTGTAAAATAAGAGCAAGTAATGCATATCTTAGAGCTCTACTGTGATTAGGAAGGATATCACTCATGCATCATGTGAGGCCCACTGTTCTTTGGCCTTCAGTGAGTAAATTTAGATTTATTACCTTCAGATGTCAGCCTATAGTTTTAGGTCAGGGTTCAGCAAAGTTTGGTCCATGGATCAAATCTGGCCTGGCACCAGTTTTTGTGAATGTGGTTTCATTGGAACATAGCCACACTGGTTCTCTTATGTATTATGTGTGGCTGCTTTGGGGGCTATAGCAGCAGAGGTGACTAGTTGTGACAGAACTTATGGCCCAAAAGCCTAAACTATATATGCCCTTGCTATGTTCAGAAAAATTCTGTTGACCTATGTTCTAGATTGCTGAGATCATTTTGAAACTACTCTTCATTCTTCTACCCACAGTATCATTACATATCTGTTTCACTGGATCAGGCACAGATTTGTCTCCATTCAAGCTGTTCACAGAAATGTTTAATGAGACACGGGGAAGGAGAGGCCCAAGGCACACCACAAGAGACCACCTTCATGGCTGACAGTGATTCCATTCCCTGGATTCAGTTATCTGAAGAAGTATGAACCCACTAGATGATACTATCCATCAGTTCTCATTTATCAACAATGTTGTGTATTTGCTAAATGCCTTCCTAATATGCAGGAGAAGATGAGGTACAGACCCCTCCTTTTTCCCCTCCCAAGTGGTTTCCAACCTATGTTGTTTCTATATCCTTCAACTCCATTTCAACCCCATTTTTTGAAATTTGAATTATTCTTCTAGCTATAGTTTTCTGGCAGATCTCCTATTATTAGCATAGAGATTAGTTAGCTGTCATTACATCAGATTATTATTCTTCCTGGGCATACTACATTTCCCAGCTTTCTTTTCGATCAGGGTGGCCAAGGGACTAGGTTCTAGCCAATGGAAAGCTTGCAAAAGTCATGTGTGCTACTTCCAGATCTGGCCCAAAAGAGCATCCCATTGGTAACCCTCCAAGGTCTTTTCCTTTTCATAGCCTGGAAGCAGATGAGCATGGACACCTGAGAGGCCATTTATTAAAGATGGCAAAGCCACAGCTGAAAGGAACCTTGGTCTCTGAATCCATCCTTAGAGAACTCAAGAACATTTTGGACTTGAACACGAAATAAATTTCTATTGTATTTAAACCACTATATATGTATTTTGATGGTTGTATGAAAGAGCATGTAATTGTCAAAAATACACATTACATTATATTATTATATTACCAAAATATCACAGGAAAATATCCTAATAACTCAGTTTTCTGGACCAAGAGGTTACAAGTCACGTAAAGTGGGGGTAGGTGGTCTTTCACTATAGTCTCACCTACCTTGGCCTGAACATGTCCATTTCACTGTTTTTGTTTGTATTCTGGTAGCTTATTCTTCTTAATTGAGAAAAATAAAGTAAAATAGGCATTACGCTTGTTCTGCCTTTCTGTTAGTGTACATCTTCCTCAAAAAGAGAGCCTCACATTTCCTTCTTGTTCTCTTTAAATCTACGACTTCCCTTTTTAACAGAATGGCTCTAGTTTCTTCACTGTTTCTAAACCTCTTTTCTAAAACCTTACTCTCTGTTTTGGCCTTTCTGACACTCTTTACAGTTTTATGACATCCTTTCACATGTCCTTGGTAATATGTCCTTCATACTTTGGTCTCTTCTAAGAGCTAAGCTCAGAGAACATCTTATTAAGTCATGCTGCTTTCTCCCCATTTTATTTTCTCATTAAGATTATTCATGACTTTGCTTTTCATTGGAATGCTACCATCTCTCATGAAGGCCTTAGTTATAGTCTTTGAAATTAGATTAAAATGTCTTATTTGTTTATTATCTGTCCCTCCCTACTATCATTCAACAAGGACAGGGACTCCCTTTACTGCTTAAAACATGGCCTGGCACAGAGTAGGCACACAGATATTATATTTGTTGAATGACTGAAATGTCTGTCTTTTCTCTAAATTTGATCCTAATGCAATTTTCTATAGCCCAAGAATCAGATATAGTTATGTAGAGATATAAGTTTAGTTTATTTCCTCTCTTCATTATTAAGGAATACCAATTTCCAATACTTTTCTCTCAAAGAGTATCAGCCTTGGCTCCAGATTTTAGGACTCCTGTGGAACTTTTGAAAATTCCAATGCTCAGGCCACACTCTAGGTCAATGAAATCCAAATTTCTCACAGGTAGGATATAGACATCAGGAAAGGACATTCCCCAGCTGATTTCAATGTGCAGTCAAGATTGAGAATCACTGCAGGGTTCTTGTTGTTTCTGTAACACAGTCTTTCCTGTTAGTGAAAATTAAGTCCAGACATCAGTAAATAATATGACACCATCTTGTGATGGAATGTCAGTAATGAACATATATCAATTGTTTACTATGCCAGGCACTGTACTCAGAGTTTTTTCATACGTTATTTCCTTTATATCTCATGTCCACTCTGTGAGGGAAGTTAATGAACCATCCCCCTTTTGCAAACAAGCTTATGGGGTTAGAGAGGTTAAGGAAAGCAACACTATCATTCAGGTCAGTCAAGAGTCTCTCCAGTGTTTACTCTCAAGTTATTGATGCTACAATTTTCGGCCATAGGCACTTTTGCCTCCCAGAAGTGTTTCTAGATTAAAATATAGGACTCTCAGTTAAATTTGAATTTCAGAAGAATTACAAATAAGTTTTTTAGTACAAGTCTGTACCAAATGTCGCATGGGACATACATGAAAAAGTTACTTGCTATTTATCAGAAATTCAAATTTACGTGGGCATCCTTTATTTTCACTTATTAAAACTGGAAACTCTATCTGTACAGAATATTCAGCAGTGTCTGGAGATATTTTTGATTATCAAATGAGGGTGTGTGACTACTGGCATCTAGCAGGTTGAGACCATGGATACGTTTAAGATCTTATAGTGCTCAAGACAGCTGCAGCAACAGAGAACCACTCAGCTTCAAACGTCACTAGTGCCCAGGCTGAGAGCCCCAGATCTAATGGATGTTGGGAAAGATTAAGTACTCCCATAACAGCATCATGCCTCTGACAACTTTTATATTCTATCTTCAGAAAGTCTTCTTTCTTTCTTTCCCTTCCTTCCTTCCTTCCTTCCTTCCTTCCTTCCTTCCTTCCTTCCTTCCTTCCT
>ML101096.1:23901-43020 GCA_003697995.1 Taxidea taxus jeffersonii
CCTTCCTTCCTTCCTTCCTTCCTTCCTTCCTTCCTTCCTTCCTTCCTAGTTCCCTCTCCCTCCCTCACTCCTCCTTCTTTCTTTTTTTCTTTCCTTCCCTCCTTACTTCTTTCTCCCTTCCCTCCAAGATTTATTTATTTTAGGGAGGGAGAGAGTGCATGGGGGGCAGGGGCAGAGGGAGACTCTTCAAGCAGACCCTTCAAACAGAGTGGGCAGCCTGATGCAGGGGCTTGGTCTCATGACCCATGAGATCATGACCTGAGCTGGACCCAAGAATTGGATGCTTAACCAACTGAGCCACCCAGGTGCTCCAGAAAGCCTTATTTTAACCTTTGTCTAGCTACAATAATATGTAATACTCTCTTGCATTTGCACTTTAGTAAGGTGTGCCTAGAGATATCGGGCATCTACTGCTCCTGGTGCCTCCCCATCTCAAGACAGAGAAGATACGGGGCAGGCTATTGCCACTTCCTGACATATCTTTGTGCTTTCTGTTTCAGTCTCACATTTTCCCTTACAGCTTCAAAATCTCTGTGGTCCTAGTTAAGACACTCTACCCTCTGAAGCCCTCCTTGCACGGGTTTGACTTAACTGCAATGAGCAGAGAAATCTGGGACTGAAAGAAAGGTGTGATAAAAGCCCATATGGCGGGGTGCCTGGGTGGCTCAGTGGGTTAAAGCCTCTGCCTTCAGCTCAGGTCATGATCCCAGGGTCCTGGGATCTATCCCCACATTGGGCTCTCTGCTCAGCAGGGAGCCTGCTTCTCCCCTCTCTCTCTGTCTGCCTCTGCCTACTTGTGATCTCTGTCTGTCAAATAAATAAATAAAATTTAAAAAAAAAAAAGCCCATATGGCAAAAGGAAAAGATAGCTGCATGCCAAATGGTTTATTGTTAATGGCATGATGCTTCTTTAGCTGGCAAATTTGTATGTTGTGAATGCAGTTAGCATGATGGCAAGTTTTTGATAACTTCAAAAGCTGTACTACCTTGCAGATGTTTTCTCAAAACTTTAGTAAAAGAATACTGAAATGAATTTTATAAAGAATTTATAAAACATGCATAGTTTGTGATGAATAAATCTAAGTAAATATACTTTATAAGATGCATATTTTCTTGTTTGATTTTAGAACCTGTTGAAGACTATGTTGGGTATTCTTTCAAGTATTATGATCAAACATAGGATGTATTTGGTACAAAGAGTTTTAAGTACCTCTTTAGGAATTTGAGCTTAAACATTAAATCATGTGCCAGAGTTTTAATTTCAAGATTTAATTTGTTTTTCTCAAATGTAACTTTATTATATTCACTTTAGGGTATTTCTAAAAACTGATTTGCAAGGTAATTAGTGTCAGTTTCATGCCACCAAAGGTTAGAGCTTATGTAATTTAGCAAAGATTACTTGTTATTTAAGCCTTTAAAAATATATGCTTATTTTTACTACTTTTATTTTATTTTTACTATTTTTAAATAGAGGACTATTGTGCTTGAAAATCATCACATTCACTAAACTCTCCCAAAAATAAGAGACCATGAGTTCTGAGTTAAATAGAAAAAAGCCATATTCAGAGGTCTACATATCCTTAAGGTCCCACTCAGAATCATCTGCATCAGCAAGGGGATAAAGAAATTACTACAAAAATCTCACATATAGCTAACTGAAATATATGGACACATATACTTGCATTGCATGCGTCATATAGTTGATCCTTAATAAATACAAATTCTTTGCACTCGTCCAAAACTTGATACTGAGTGTTTGTAAAATATGTATGTGTAAATATGCACCTGGGGATGTTAAGAGTATAAAGAGAGAAAGAAAAGAAATAAGGAGAAACATTGTCTCTGTAAACATAATGCTTTTTCTTTGATTTACCAAATATAAACCAAAGCAAGACACTCAAAGATTTTAGACTTCATGGCAGTGACAGACTGCAGAGAGACTGTAAGATTCTGTGTATTTTCTCCCAAAGCGTTCCATAACTACCTTAATTATATTTATCTTACCACACTAATTATTTGTTTATATTTCTGTTTTGTTTCTCTGTCTCTGAAACTACTACACCTGACTGTCTACATTAATATGACCTTACTACTCTACTGTCATCTGATACATTCCAGAAGCATCCCAAATGACAGATCAGTTTTAACAGAAAAAGCATCAGCCAACAGTTCACACACCAGAACTCTTTGAACCCCTTGCCTCAAACCCTCATCTTATTCCACAAGTACTAAACCACCATATCATAGATCATCACATACATCATGATCATGACTCAATCCTAACCACTGAAAGACATGATTTAAACTTGAAAAGCTCAAACATACCAACTATTTCTACCCACCTTCCCCTGACCCACCTTCTAAGCACTACTAAGGCTTTTTGAAGTGGTATTCTCCTGATCTCAGTACTAACTCAGCTTTGTCTTACTAAAAGGTGGTTTTAGTGATATTCTGGGGAACCAGCTTTTGACACTTCCATTAGACTGTGAATTCCCAATGGGCTGGGTCTGTATCTCATTCACCTTATCTACAGTTTTCTACACAGTTCCTCTGAGCAGGTAGTTCTCAAAGAGTCTTTAGACCAGTAATAGCAGCATCATTTGGGATTTTTTTTAAAAGATTTTATTTTATTTATTTTAGAGTGAGAGACAGCTAGCAGAGAGAAGGGGAGGAAGAGGGACAAGCAGACTCCCCACTGAGTGAAGAGCCTGAGGCCAAGCTCCATCCCAGGACCTGAGGGGAAATCAAGAGAAGCTCAACCACTCACTGAGCCACTCAGGCTTTTGAGAAATGCAAATTCTCAGGTTCAACCTTAGCCCCACTGGATGAAAGGATGGGTGGAACCCAGCAATCTGTATTTTAATCAGCCCTCCAGGTAATTCTGATGTTCCTGCAAGTTTAAGAACTACTGTAGATTACAGCAGATGGTCAATATTCAAGAAAAGTACAGAAAATAGTGATGAGTATCAAGGGAGGTAGAGTAATTCCTGTTCAAGGAGATAAAGTACAACATGGCTTCTTAGAGGAAGTGACAATTTAGCAGGGACTTGAAAGATCAGTAGGATTTGGGAATAAAGGTTGAATACTGTAGGGTTTAAGGGTGCTGGACTGCATAACAGAAAACACTGAAGAAGGTGGAAGCTAAAATGTGAATGTCTACATAATGAATTTGGACTCCTTCTGTTGGTAGTAGGGAGTCACAGAGGGTATGGTTCCCTTAGGGATAGAGAACTATAAGGGAAATAAAGCAAAACTAAACAACACAGAAAACATTGTGCTTTAGTGGAAAAACTATAAAGTACATAGTAAACTCAGCTGGATTATCTGATTTTGACTCTATGGAAGCGAGTTTATAACTCTATAAATTATAAAAACTGACAGCAATTCAAAATAATTCCTGTCTATAAACAAAGGCATTCTTGGGGCACCTGGGTGGCTCAGTGGGTTAAGCCTCTGCCTTCTGCTCAGGTCATGATCTCAGGGTCCTGGGATCGAGAGCCTCGGTAGGGTTCTCTGCTCAGCCAGGAGCCTGCTTCTCCTTCTCTCTGCCTGCCTCTCTGCCTACTTGTGATTGCTCTCTGTCAAATAAATAAGTAAAATTTTAAGAAAAAAGTAAACAAAGGCATTCTTGTCTATGTGAATTCTATCCAATAGACTGAACTGGCTTTCTTCACCCGCAGTGGAAGAATGTGTCTCCATCTGTACTTTTATTTCAATAATCCTCATCTATTAATATGTTTGTTTGCATTCGCCTTTGAACTGGTTGTAACATGTTGCTGGTTCTTTCATTACTGAGTTAAATACAATATTTAAATGTGTTCATTTTTGTCTGTCTTGATTTTATACCTTTTTTGGGAGAAAATTATCCTTAAACAGTATTCTCTTACTGTCTTACTTCTCGGGTGTGTACACACATACATTAAAGCTCTTTCTTTTGCTATAATAATATTCTTTTAAAATACAAAAGAAAATAAATTTCTTTACTATATTTATTAATTGTTTGGACTATAAAATGTTGCTCCATATTTCCTCTCAAATATATCTACAGTCATAAAGGCATTTTAGATACTTGGAAATAGTGTTGTATTTTATAATGAACAATTTTAATAGCAGCAATATGGTTAGAGAAACAACAAATTATTCTAATTACAATTCTCTAGCCAAGGATTCTAATACTGTGCTATAGCAGAGCAAACAAGCTGAGGGGTAAAAGAATGTGTAGAACATGTTTACAGAACAGCAGATGATCACGGTTTAACTACCAGGTTTTGTTTGTACTGACTGCAGGCTAATAAGCAATACAGACAATTTTATGCAGAGACTGCCACTGTGGAGGGAACAGAGGGAGAGACTAGGTAACTGGGCATCTACTAGGAAGAAGAGGGAGAGAAAACAACTGGAATATCTACAAAATTGAAAATCACATATATCTAACAATGCAGCTTCCTATCCATAGGGAGCCTCTCGGGAGCATAACCTAAATTAGAGAAGTGTTAAAGGACCAGCACCTGAGTGTCAGTAATTCTCTGACTCAGAGTCAGAACCAAAATTCTTTCCACTGTCCTATTACTCATCTATTCCTCCTAACACATATTTGTCTTAAGGAAAATCTTAGATGCTGTAGATTATGCCGTAAAATCTAAACCAACAGACCAAAATATAGTGCCATATAGGAAGAACTACTTGAGGTTCCGACGGGAAGGTTTCTGAAAGCATATTCTTGCTGTCTGCTGACTCACTCTGTAAGCATGAGGCACCTACTAAACCAGTCAGGCGTCGGTGGTTCATCTATAAACGTATAATGTCTACAGCTCAGGATGCTGGCTGAGTTTACTATTAAGTCTTTGAGGACCATTCTCAGGTTTCTCTAGGAGGAAGCCAGAAAACATGAAACATATTACCACAAACACTGCCACTTCATAAGCTGCAGAAGTGGTTGGCTTTTCTTTTTTAATAGCTTGCGGAATTCTCCTTTGCTCCCTTTTCCAGAAACAAAAAATGATGTGCTATGCAGTTGGTAAGTACACAAAGGGTTTATATGATGTTGAAAGGAATGCTTTTCTATATGACAAATACATACCAACTTAAAAGGTTTTCTATTGATCACGCAACATCAAAAGGCCTTAGTCTACACTTAAGCATAGACTCTCAACACAATTAGATAAGTACAGGACTCTAGTAAACGCTTGGTTTGGACGAGTATGTACCTTAACATTTTATCTGTCAGCTATTAGAGTGAACTGCCAGAGAAGAGTGCCATGATGAGAGCAACTACAGGACTAGAACAGAAGCATCATCAAATGCTTTTTTTTTTTTTTAAACTTAACTAAGGCATTAAATCTAAGATCAATGGCCCAAAGTATTCACAAAGTGTAACACCTACTATGGGATCATTTTTGAGATAAGGAGCTTGACGGATCTGGCTTTTGCCAGGACTACCTGAAAATGCCCCCAGACCAATGAATTTGTCCTATTTTTAAAATACTTTGGAGAAAGCTTCTCTGGCATCCTGTTAAATGATTAACCTTTCTTACTATGAGAAACTTCTTGTAGTTATTTCTAAAATTTCTAGAGCATAAGCCTACTTCTTTTGGTATTTTTTTAAAATTATGGAAAATACTGGGGCATCTGGGTGGCTCAGTTGGTTGAGCATCTGACCCTTGGTTTCAGCAGGGGTCATGATCTCAGGGTCGTGGGATCAGACTTTGTGCTCATGCTCAGCATAAAGTCTGCTTGAGATTCTCTCTCTCTCCCTTTCCCTCTGTCTCCCACCACCCCCAAAACATGCACTATCTCTCAAAGAAATAAAATCTTTTAAAAATTATGAAAACTTTTAACATTCAAAAGTAGATAGAAGAAAGGCAACCTACTGAATGAGAGATTTGCAAATAATATATCCAATAAGGAACTAATATCCAAAATATATAAAGAACCTATACAACTCAACACCAAAAAACCAATGTGATTTAAAAATGGGAAGAAGACATGAATAGACATTTTTCAAAAGAAAACATACAGATGTCCAACAGACACATGAAAAGATGTTCAACATCACTCATCATCAGGGAAATGCAAACCAAAACTATAACGAGATATTACTTCACCCCTGTCAGAATGGCTAAAATGAAAAACACAAAAAATAACAAGTGTTGGTGAGATGGTGGAGAAAGAGGAACCCTCCTGCACTGTCAGTGGAAATGCAAATTGGTGCAAGCATTGTGGAAAACAATACAGAGGTTCTTCAAAAAATTAAAAGTAGAATTGCCATATGATCTAGCAATTCCATTACCAGGTATCCACCCACAGAAAATAAAAACACTAATTCAAAAAAATATATGTACCCCTGTATTTGTAGCATTACTTAGCCCAGATATGGAAGTAAACCAAGTGTCCATCCATAGACAAATGGATAAAGAAGGTGTGGTGTATATATATATATATAATTTTATATATATAAAACAGAATATATATATAATTACCTTATATACATATATAAACACAATATAGATATAGATATATCATTATATATATATAAAATAGAATATATATATAATCACCTTATATACATATATAAACACAATATAGATATAGATATAGATATAGATATAGATATAGATATAGATATAGATATAAGACAGAATATTTCTCGGCCATAAAACATAATGAGATCTTGCTATTTACAACAACATGAATGGACCTAGAGGGTATAATGCTAAGTGAAATAAGTTAGTTCAAAGAAGACAAATACCATATGATTTCACTCATCTGTGTAATTTAAGAAACAAAACAAATGAACAAACAAACAAAAAAAGAGACCAAAAAAACCCAAAAAAACAAAAAACAAATTCTTAAACAGAGAGCAAACTGGTGGTTGCCAGAGGGGAAAAGGGTAGGAGGATGGGTGAAATAGATAAAGGGGATTAAGAGTATATTCATTTGATGAACACTGAGAAGTGCACAGAATTGCTGAATCAATTATATCATACACCCAAAACACTGGATGTTAATTATACTACAATAAAAAAATTATAAAAAGTATAAGAGAAATAACATCCGATATAATGGTAGGTTTTTACACATTTGAAGTTAATAGACAATATCAGAATGTTAGAATTTTTTAACAATTAAAAGATGTTCCTTATACAAATTTACATGGAAAAACTTTGAGATAGTATCTTTTGGATGAGGATTTGAGGGTAGGTATATTTTGTCTCTTATACTATCTAGTTCTCAATACAGGCTGAAGTCTGATTTATTTACCACTAATGAAAATAAAACCCAAAATGAAAAAAAAAAGTAGAAGAATAGTAAGACAGAGTCAACAATTTTAAAGATTTTGTCACATTTGTATCACTTATTGCTCTTTTCTTTGCCAAAACATTTTAAAACAAATTCCAGATATATTATTTCACTCTTACATGCATCAGTTTACATGTCTAAATTTTAAACATAAAAAATTGGACATCCATCATTAAGTATTAGGTGCCATTATCATTCCTTTGTAGAATCCATGACCTAGTCCAAACCCAACCTCCCCAATAGGTAAAAATGTCTTTTTCTATTGCCTTGTTGAATCATGATCTAAACAAGGTCTACCTACTACAATTGGTTAAGTCTCTAGTCATCTAGACCAGTGCTTCTTAAACTTTATGTGCAAATGAATCACTTACAGATCTTAAGACTTACTAGGGTCGGGGGCAAAACCTAAAAGATCGCATGTCTCACAATCTCCCAGCTGGTGGCAATGTTGCTGGAATCAAAGTGGACCACATTTGGAGCAGCAAGATCTTAGCAAAAGCCCTGTCATTTTCTGTTTGTTTTTTCCATGCCCTTGGCTTATTGCAGAAATATGTCAGTGATCGTGGCCTATGTCCCATGGTCTGAATTTCCTTGTTTCTTTCCATGTGATATTATTTAACTTGTTCCTCTTGCATTATCTTTACTTTCCTTAAATAATGTTAGCTTTATAAGTTTGAATATTCAAGGTCACCTTGTCTGTGATTCAAGTAACTACTTACTCTGTTTGAGTATCAGATGCTTTATGGTGACTGTCTTGTTAAATAGGTGGCTCTAGAGTCCAATTTCTATGATTTGATTTCTGCCTTCATCACTTACTAGTTGGATGACTTTGGATTAAGTTAATCCCCCAAGCCTCAGTTTTCTCATCTGTAAAATGGGTATAATATGTATAATATATAGTACTGTGAAAAATGGCGTATGGCAAGTGTTCAATAAATGGAAGCCATTATTGTTACTGATGTTGTCATCTTTATACTTCAAGTTACAATATTTTAGTTTCTGGGACTATTCTTCTAAGTCTTAAAACTAACTTTTCAGGGGCGCCTGGGTGGCTCAGTTGGTTAAGCGACTGCCTTCGGCTCAGGTCATGATCCTGGAGTCCCAGGATCGAGTCCCACATCGGGCTCCCAGCTCCATGGGGAGTCTGCTTCTCCCTCTGACCTTCTCCCCTCTCATGCTCTCTCTCTCTCTCTCAAATAAATAAATAAAAAATCTTTAAAAAAACAACAACAACAACAACAAAAAAAAACTAACTTTTCAGCTCTTTGTTCATTTAGACTTTCCTATAAATCAGCTATAACTTTTCTTTTCTCTTTTTTTTTTTAAAGTACAGATCACAAACTAGGCAGGACCTTCAGAGGGAGCATATTATGAGTTTTCAGAAATTTTCCTTTTCATGTTTTAATTTCTCTCTTTTTAAAGATTTTATTTATTTGAGAGACAGACAGACAGAGAGAGAGAGAGAGAGAGAGAGCATGAGCTGCAGGAGAGGGGAAGATGGACAGGGAGAAGCAGCAGAGAGCCTGACACAGTTTTGCATCCCAGGACGCTGGGATCATAACCTGAGCAGAAGGTAGATACTTAACCGACTGAGCCACCCAGGTGCCCCTTCATGTTTTAATTTTTCTTTCAGATTACCATGGCTCATATAGTCTACAAATAAGACTGATTTTTAATCTTATATCTGCTCATCTAAGTACTATATGGTTCATATAGTCTACAAATAAGACTATTTTTAATCTTATATCTGCTCATCTAAGTACATCTAAGTACATCTTTCAAAGGAGGTTAGTCCTTGATAGTTCACCATAGAAATTTAGGTAATAAAATTGTACAAAATGAAATATTCCAAACCAAACATCTTAAGTGTATATTACAGAACTAAAGGAGTTTGTTGTTCATTCATGTAAATCCCACATAAATTATATAGACTTTTTGTGTGTTATCAGTAAAAAAGAAATGTTTTACTATCAAGACTGAGGTTTAGTCAGAGAATAAATCTTCAAGATATTACTGGAGTTGAGCTGATAGGACAAGTTTATATTTCCTTCTTTCTTTAAGAGGTTTCAGAAGTTTGGTGAGAATCCTCACATTAAACTTCATACTTCGGGTACAACCCAAACAACACAATACCTCTTGAATTTTTTTTATGACTGGCCACAGGAAAAGAGCACATGAATTTTATGGCCGTGAAGTCTGCAACTTCAAGTTGAAGCCATGACTTTCTTTATAATAAATTCCATCAGCACAGAGAAACTTAAAGAGTCATCTTTTTTACAACAAGCAAATGCTGGCCCAGATGATCAGGGCCAAAAAAGAAATTAGGCAACAAGCCCAACATTATTTTACATTTCGGTCTTTTTTCTTTTCCTCTTGAGCTTTCTTTTTCTCAGATGTCTTTCCCATGAGACTATGAATATATTTGTTTCAGAGATGTATTCTCTTAGTTTAACATGAAGAGTAAAGTAAAAAAGGTAGAACTGGCAAAGAGTACTAGGGCCAAAGCTAAAGAGCCAAGGGGAACATTTGAAAGTAGTTACTTTTGAAGAGTTATATGCAAAAGCAGCTTCATGGTAAGAAAAGAGTAGTGGTATTACCATAGTTTTACTAGCATGCAGTGGTTTGGAATAACAGTAATTACCTGTGATGCAAGACACTTAGTTATTTAACTAGGAATCAGATGGTAGCCTACTTAATTATGTCTAATTTAACAAAAGGCAGCAAAAATTTAAATTTTATACACCAAAAAGAGTAGTGTATAAAAAGTGCCCCTTTGGGGTGCCTGGGTGGCCTAGTCAATTAAGTGACTGACTCTTGATTTCATCTCAGGTCATGATCTCAGGGTCATGAGATCGAGCCCCGCATTAGGCTCTGCTCTTGGCATGGGGCCTATTTCAGATTCTGTCCCTCTCCCTCTGCCCCTTCCCCCCTTCCCCTGCTTACATGTGCATATAAGCACACTTTCTCTCTCTAAAAAACAAAGTGCTCTTTTTTTTTTCTGTAGCTATTATATTTTTTCTTAGCTATTTTATGTGTGTGTGTGTGTGTGTGTGTGTGTTTGTGTGTACAATCTAAAACAAAATCAAGATCGATACAGAATAAGCTTTACCCAACAAGGACAAGCCATCTGTTACTAGAAAATAGAGCATTTCACTTGACAAGTTGCTTTATTCCCAGACATTTGAATGCATTTTACCTGAAATTATTGCTTAAAAGGCAAACATAAAAAGGAATTCAATGTAGTAAGACTACCCAGAAATAAAATAGCATATGTAACATACATAACCATGTTCAAATTTTAGGCCATATCTGTTTTCCCACATTCACCCAGAAAAAAGGTAAAAGGCACAGAAAATGTGTTATGTCATCAATCACTGTAATAATGGTTGGCCTTGCAAAGCTAGCTCTACACTTACGTGATACCACTTAAAGGTAATATCTGTTTCTACATTAAGCATAGAGAACACTACTTTTTCTCCCCAAACCTTTTCTTAAGATCTGAAGGGTAGGTCTAAATGGATCATGTCCTATCTTTCTTAATATTTACAAGATCTAAATCTCCTAAGAAATCTTCTGTCTTCCCAAAATGTATTTAGGATTAGGGAACATATCAATAACACATTTTCAATGAATATAGGTATTTTCTTTCTTCTTGTCTAGGCTATGAACTAAATATTTCCAGTGTCTCTGATTTTTTTTTAAGATTTTATTTATTTATTTGACAGACAGAAATCACAAGCAGGCAGAGAGGCAGGTGGAGAGAGAGGAAGGGAAGCAGGCTCCCTGCTGAGCAGAGAGCTAGATGTGGGGCTCAATCCCAGGACCTTGGGATTATGACATGAGCCGAAGGCAGAGGCTTTAACCCTCTGAGCCATCCAGGTGCCTCAGTGTCTCTGATTTTATTTCGGTTTTCAAACTACAAGTATTTTCAAAAAAAATTTTTTTTGCACTGTGTCCTGATGAGGGTTATAGAAGTACATAAGGTATTATACATCACACATAGCAAACATCGTAATTCCTCAGAACAGAGGATGAAAGCTACACTGAAGGGATTGTTTTCTCAGTTGGCTATTACATCACTGTATCAGTAATACGTTCCCAAGAAAATTTATGTTGAAAATCACTGAACACTTATATATTCTTAGGATCAACTTAGGATCAAATTTTTATTAGTAGACTGATTATGATCTCCTATGGCATGATCTAGGTCACTATTGACACAGAGTAGTCATTCAATAACTATTTGTTGACTGAATCAAATGAATAAACACTAACAGAATGTAAGGAAAGCATATTATATGGTCACTAAATGCTCTCAATCTAGACTCACACCCATAAAATATTCTACCTTTTACAATTCATTTTAGAGCTACTTAAAAATTAAAGCCACAAAGGTATTTTGATAGATTTTTTGTGTGTGTGCCAAAAAAAGACTAATAGATAAATATAAAATGTGGTGCATAAAGAGTCCAAGGGTGACTATTTCTGAAGACATCCAATTTGCCTTTTTATTTCATGTTCCATCCACACACAGAAAAGCAATGGCTGTTTACCATCCTCATGAAGTGGCAGTGAGCATCATTGTATAAACCTACAGGACTGGGTACGTGCACACTCCAGTGTAAAGAATTTCAAAGTCTTCTTTCCAGTCTTCCAGTTCTCCTTTCTGCCCCTCATCTCTTCCCACCTGCACGTTGATCTTCCCTACTTTTCACTATTGAAGCACTACTTGAAATATTAAGTCAGTATTTTCTCCTTCTCCAATGATTCCCATGCCTGATGACCCCTTCCCTTGACCCAGAAGCAATTTCGGTGCTCTGTTGACCCCATGGTGTTATTTTTCTAGGCTTCACAAATAAGGTCAAGTCCCACTTCATACGGCAAAAGGCCAGAAGAAAATTCTCCAAAGGGAACTGGTATAATCTTATTTTGAAGAGAATGCTACAGGTTATTTTTAGCAATTCCCATTTAAGTCTCCTTAGCATTTACTGAATATTGGTGCAGCCTTGATCCCTATAGAAGCAAAAGGCCTATCCGTCTCTAACCCTACTCACTGTGCTCCGTACTCATACAGTAGCCACTGAGATAAAGGAAACAGCTTCGTTGGTTAAAAACAAAAGAATACCTCTACACAGTGGGCTCAAATCTTCAAATCTTCAAACGAATTAAGTGCCTTACTAATTTAGGTCTACCCTCATTCTTAAGAGAGAGGTTGTTTAGTAGTGTTGCTTTGGAGTTCTGCTGCTCCTAATATGTTTAATTGATAAACTATTTGGCCGCTTCTGAATTTGGATTTTTAAGAGGAAGTTATTATATGGATGGATCTAGGATAATAAATAGCAGATCTCTGACTTGTAACTTAAATTCTAATTTTGGTTACATAGTAATGCTCTTGAAACAAAAATTTTAACACATTAATCTACTGAAAAATACATTTCAACACAGAACGGAGCTTGGCAAAGGACAAATGTTTCTCACTAGAAAAGTCTGAAGTTCTCATAATCTTAAACCTTAAAAAATGGTGAGAGCTACATCATTTGGTTTACTTTCCAAATCCTTTGAGACTGCACTTAAGAGTGCACTACGGGCAAATGACAAGAGTTCATTCAGCTCTTGAACCATAAGAATAATTTGCAGGTGTATTTTACGGTTAAGTTCTTATTACTTATTGGTATATTTTCATAATGCCCAACATGGACTTTTAGATTAATTTTGGCTTATTCTACTCTCACTAATGACTACAGAAACAGAAAGGTATGCGTTCCTTCTTCTAATACAAACAACTCCGTCCTTTCTATTACCTTCTTAATAAAGCGACCTTTTATTTATCTACTTTTTTGATTTGCTAAAACTCTCATTTATTTTCCCTTAATCAATGTTGGGAAGTAGGGGCGGGGAAGGGAGCTAAGATCGAGCTAATATTCATGATATCCATCTTACATATGAGGAACTGATACAGGCAGAGCAAATAACTTTTTTGAGGTTGTAAAGTTACTTAATGATTTATAGGAAGAGCTGCTAACTATCTAATATCCATTCTTCCCTTCTTCCTTCCTGATTTGAAATAACAATATACTTAGCAAAAAAAAAAAAAGGCTATTTTTTCACTTTCTTTTTCTAGATAGCCCTGTGACACAGTTCTGCACACAGACATGAACTGAAGTGACCTAGGGGCTTCTGGGAAAGTTTTGCTTCACTGTTACAGGTGTCCCTCCTTCCTTTCCCACCTTCCTCCTGTCTGGAAGATGGATGTGATGGCCAGAGCTATAGCCTCTTCGAACCAAGAAGAAAGGATGAAGAAAATTTTAAAGAGACATCCTGAATTTGTATCAATGATTTCCTACTTCTAGATTTCTTCCACAAGGGAAAAATACAGCTTTATGTGACTGTAATCAGGGGGTCTTCACTCACAGACAATGCAACTGCTCACCTTTAGAGTAGGAGCTAGAATTTAGGTTCTCAGTTTTCAGCTCTGTCATCTTTCCATTGTTGTAGATTATGATGCCTGCTAATCCTAGACTACACCTGGACTTGCTATTCCTAACACCCAGGAGGGGTGCTACATCAAGTTCTACAGTATGAAAACAAGGGTAGTATCACATCTTGGATTTTAATGGTTACCTCTATAGCTTTAAGCAAAAAAGTGAAGTAACCAAAAGCTGTTTTTGATATTTCTCTCCCTCCCTCTTTCTCTCTCTCTTCTCTCTCTCTCTCACACATACACACGCGCACACACACACACATTTTACTCAAATACTATCAAGGCTTGCCCTTTACTTTTTTTTTTTTTTAAGGATTTTATTTATTTATTTTGACAGAGAGAGAGAGAGCACAAGAGAGCACAAGCAGGGGAGTGGCAGGCATGGGGAGAGGGAAAAGCAAGCTCCTTGCAAAGAGCCAGATCAGATGCAGGACTCAATTCTGAGCCAAAGGCAGTGACCCAAACCAAGGAAGCTTTAACTTGAAGCTCTCTGTTTCCTTCTGCCTATCTACCACCAATGAACGCTGACAGGATGGGGGCAGAAACGGAGAACTACTGTCCCTGACATAATTTATGGGGATGTAAATATCACGGTAGGAGGTTATCTGCGAGATGACCTACCAATCCACTCAAACCTCTAAGACGGGAGAGCACTGAGAAGTTACTGGTGAGTGAGGGGTTTCAGCAGCACTCTCATCTCATCTAAGGAGCTACTCTTTTCAGTTTAGCCACTTGAACAACTTCACCGTCCCCTCTACCCCCAGCCAACGCAGGCGGCAACACCGCATCACGCAGGGATTTGCTGCTTTTTGTCTGGACCTGCCAAGTCCTAGAATTAGAAGAGTACTTTCTAGAAACAGGGAAAGGAAGGAATGGACTTCTGCTAATTCCGTACGTTTAAAAATATCGTTGGTAGGTATTTTAACTGTGTAATACCGATCAGGTAATTAAATGTTTCCGCTTTTTAATATTTGTCTCACATGCTATGAACCCTCCAATAAATATTCTTCCTGGCACCTTCCTCTTTTTTTTTTTTTTTTCCTCATCCGCTGTCAGGTTACTTGGTGTAAAAAGCCTACTTCCTCTTTCAGATCATTCTATCATAGTCTTTATATTCCTCCCAAGAGAATATCAGTTCTGCTGTGCCTATCAAGCGAAACAAACAAACAAAAAGACCAACAAAAACAAAAACGAAGTACACTCAAGCAAAAGATTTGGTTTCTAACCTCAGATTTATGACTCGGCTAAACGATCCTGAGCAGAGCATTTGCCATTCTGGCATCTCAGTTTTCTTAGCTGGAAATATGGTGAAGTAGGTTCACCTAGGAGAGGAACTTTTCAGTTCCAAGATTCTATCGTTTAAGCCCATGTTCACACATATGTCATTAATCTTTGCAACAATCTTGTGGGGAAGGAGAGTAACATTATCCCCATGTTGTAGCTCTAGAAAGGAGAGGGAAAGGAGGCTCCATGACTTGTCCACTGGTACAGAGCTGGCAGGTAGCCGTGCAAGGAACTAAACCCAGAGACTAACTGCTTTCTTTCTCTGCAGAGAAATCTAAGCCACCTGATATAAAAAAGAGACAAAGGAGATCAACTAGTGAGATTTTAAGGGTCATCCTCAAACTCATAGATAGAGGCAGGGAGTTTCACTTCCGTAAAACATAGGATTATAATTTGTAAATATATCCTATTGTACCACATCGGCTTTGGACTGTATAGTTGTCGAATCTCTCAGGGAAAGAGGATCCTGTTATGCAAATTTAAACAGAAGTTTATTAAAAATAATGTTTGCCCTCCTCTTCATAAAGAAAAATGATAATCAATGAATATTATTTATTTTATAATTTAACATATGTGTTTATGCTGATATATGTGGACTCTATGTTTTGGAGAATAATATAAATTCTAGAATTATTTCTGTGTTGGTATTCCTGACATACAATGACATACTAACCAGCAGAACATAAACATTTGTGAATTTAAACTATTAGTCTATTAAACATGGAAAAATGGAATATGAACACTAGCAATGATGATGATTTACTTTGCTAACTGTTCCATTCTCTATTCTTAACCCAGTTTCTCAGTGGCCCTGGTAGTAGCAGGCTGAATAGAACCAGGGACTGGTAGTCAGAAGCTTCAAGCTCTGTTCCAGGGACCTGCACTGACTCACTCAGTGACCATGTGCCTATCAGTTGATTTCCCTCCTGCTCTCAGATGTGAGACTTTAGGAGTGTTGCCTAACTTCACTAACCTCTCAGAAATGCTACAAATGTAGGTATAACTCTGGAAAAAGTAAGAAGAATCCGGAGGAAAAAAACGTAAAAAACGTACCCAACCTAGCATGAAGGCTAACTATTACTTTTTTAAAAGAGAATTTAAACATTCAAGAGAATTTAAAATTATAGATCATAAAAGAAATATTTCTAAATGTTGATCTCCTCTCCTTTGGTAACAAAACCCCTCAATTTTATGGAGGGAAATGATTAGGAAAAGGGGGTAATTTTGTCTTCTCTTCACCCCCTTTGACCTCTATAAGTCTGATTGTGCTCCTTGATAAAATCTGATTGAGTTTACTTGAAGGGTTAGGGGAGTTACACAGTGCATGGAAAGAGGAATTCTTCATTTTTGAGAAACAGCAAAGCCCCATATATTTTGAAATCCTGTTCAGAGTTTGCATCACTTTTTTATCTGTTTGCCATTTGTTGGGTGGCGCACATTATGCTCAGCTCTATGAATACAAAGGCCATGAAGATGTGACGTCTATACCCATGGAACTGCAAACAGATCAGAGAAATTAGATTATCTGAAGAAGTTATGACACTACAGTATGGGGAGTGTGAAGATGAAAGGGGACAGTAAAGAGGTGCTAAAGGCATCTAGAAAAAGTAAAGGATGTGGTTTATCAGTTAACCTTGGTAGGCAATGTAAGCAAGAAAAAGAAGGTCATTTTCCAGATACTTTAAGTTTTATAGTAATGGGTTTTAAAAAAATGAATATTTAATCAAACTGAATTGTACACCTGGCAGTGAGTCAGGCACCAGTCAAGTCTAAAAAAGCACCGTGTTTGGAGTTGGATAGATAAAATTACAACTCCATTTCTGTCTATGGGTTGACCTTGGGCAAGTTGCCTGACCTCTCAAAATCTATTTCTTTGTCTACAGACTGGAGATTATAAAAGTATCTACACCACATGGGGTTATATGAAGATTATGTGGGAGAATACACATAAGCATCCAGCCCAGTCCTTGAAACCTGGTAAGATGGTAAGTGCTCAGTAAATACTGGTTACTCTATATACTCTATATAGATTTTCTCATTGGCCTCTTGCAACAATCCAATGGATAAGCATTCCTAAAATAGGATATAGAACACAGAAGATGCTAGGAAGGGGCGCCTGGGTGGCTCAGTCGTTAAGCGTCTGCCTTCGGCTCAGGTCATGATCCCAGGGTCCTGGGATCGAGCCCCGCATCGGGCTCCCTGCTCGGCAGGAAGCCTGCTTCTGACTTTCCCACTCCTCCTGCCTGTGTTCCCTCTCACTGTGTCTCTCCCTATCAAATAAATAAATAAATAAATCTTTAAAAAAAAAAAAAAAGAAGATGCTAGGAAGACAGGTTCCAAATCATGAAAGAATATATGTGCCATGAAAAGGAGCCTGGAATATATGTAGCAGACAATGGTAAATCTTTTGAGGGTTTTTAAGAGAGAACGATTGAGTTCTGTGTTTCAGAAAGATCCTTAAGATGACAGTGTGGACAATGGGTTGGAAGGCCAGGGAGAAGGAAGAAAGGTTAGGAATCCAGTTAGGAATTTCTTGTAATAAGTTACTCTGAGTAACAGTAGTATGGGAAATCCAAATGACTCCAAACTCCACACCTCCTCCTGTATCCTGTAATGGCAAAAGCTTTAGGGCTTGCCCAAACGCTGAATCCTTCAAGATATGAACTGCACCAGCACTGGTGGGCTTTTCAGATTCATTTTCTTTGTTACTAAGTGGCATGAAGTTGGCATCTGTGAAAGGCAGCAAATAAATTGCTCCTTGCTCGAATTGGAGGAGCTAAATATCAGTGTGATTTTTTTCTTGGCTGCAGGGGAGAAGTCGAAAACAGATGTTCTAAGAGCATTGGGGTTTGTTACCTTTATCATTTTTTTCATCTTTATCTATAGATGATGTCATCCTCATTCGTCTGTACATTGACTCAAGAGTAGTAAATCACACAATAGGAAAGGTGATGCAAAACACAGATGTAGAATATCTCATTGTACCATGGATTTACCACCACATACCTAGTGTTTTATCTTTTTCTGTTTCAAAAAGCCGTTTTTCCTTACCATAGCATTTAATGTTCCCACTATAAAACAGGAATCTCCACTCACTATTTTTGCTGGAGACTGTCAATAGTAAAAAGTATACACAGAAGAGCAAGGACTGCAATGGAAGTTTAAAACATGCTGGAGGCAATTTTTTCAAAATGCCAGGAGGTAGGTAATTCAGGACCGCTCTCTTGCTTATGTACCAGTATTGGAATATTAACCTTAGGAAATTATGAGAAACCAAGTTTTCTTTTGAAATACCATCTTTTTTATTCTGATTTTTTCCCCTTTCTACATGTGCTCTGATCCAATTTTGCTTAACAAGACTTGCCTTATTTCAGTTGTTTGCATAATAGGTACTTACTTGTACTTTGAAATACAGGTTGGTAACATGACAGAGAACTATCTGGAGAAAAGAGTCACGATAGAAAGAAGAAAAAGTTTCAGCATTTTATGTTTTTCAGGATTTTAAATTTTAAAATGATAAAAGCAAAATGTATGCTAACCCTTTAAAAAAGTTATTGAACACATTAACATCATGTTGCATTTAAAGTATGCTATTCATATAAATTTAAAATTGGTTTGAAATATTTATACGAGGAAAATTAGAAACTGTAAGTATTCTAAAGAATTTTTAAAGTTATACAGTATTTATTTAGTGTGTTTGAAACTGAGAAAAGGATCACAAAACTAGTGAATAATAACTATGAGATCTATTCATAAAGTTTAAAACTTGGTTGTGGCGGTTGTTTTTTGATTACAACAATCTACAATGTTGGGGCGCCTGGGTGGCTCAGTCATTAAGCATCTGCCTTCAGCTCAGGTCATGATCCCAGGGTCCTGGGATGGAGTCCCGCATCACCACCACCACCATCATCATCATCATCAACATCAGCATCATCAACATCGGGCTCCCTGCTCAGCGGGAAGCCTGCTTTTCCCTCTCCTACTCCCCCTGCTTGTATTCCCTCTCTCCCTGTGTCTTCTATCAAATAAATAAATAAAATCTTAAAAAAAAAAAA